>JAOPUA010000037.1:11166804-11180832 GCA_027122455.1 Trisopterus luscus | reverse complement strand
TGTGTGTGCGTGTGTGTGTGTGTGCGTGTGTGTGTGTGTGCGTGTGTGTGTGTGTGTGTGTGTGTGTGTGTGTGTGTTTGTGTGTGGGAGGGACTTAGAGATTTCATTTTATTTCCCCAGGTGACGTACACCCTGTTCCGAGATACGTGTCTGTTTGAGATCTTTAAGATCCCTGTGAAGGAGTTCATGATGTACTTTTGTGCCCTAGAGGACGGATACAGGGACATTCCTTGTGAGTAGTTCCCCTTTGAGGATATAAGCCTAATGATGTTTGCTCTATTTTTTGCTCTGTTTTGCTCAAGAACAAAACTTAAAGCTGCTATGGGTAAGCGTCTACAGTTGTTAAGAGAGAGATCAACTCAGAATTTGAAACTAAACAATGCAAAAAAACACGAAATTTCCCCACGCATTGAATTTTCACTCACTTATAGCTTACGGATGGCCATGCCATTTCCAAAATATTGGACTCAAATAATAGCTCTTAAATCTTACCTACAGTACATTTTAATAAATGTATATATATATATGTATATACATTATTATTACAACAATTATTGTTGCAACCATTAGTCTAGAATTGAGCCACAATATAGGTCCTTTTGAGAATGTTTGGTAACATGTCCCTAACATGTCAAATGTAATATAATACAGATCATAACAGGGTCCATGCTACTGATGTGCTCCACGCGGTCTGGTATCTGACCACTCGGCCGATCCCTGGATTCCAGCAAATCCACACTGAACATGTGACTGGAAGTGACACAGGTAAACCGGGATAAAGGCCGGAGGGATTACGTAGTGAATAATAGTGCATTTTAGTGTAGGTGTCGGTCGACATGCCATGTCACAAAGGTGCTTTTAGGTGTTCTGCTATTTTTTTATTTGGTTTTATCAACATCACTCTAAAGGATTTCACCAGGATGTAGGCATCGTTATACATTGAATACTTACATGTTGTCGTTGTTGTTGTTGTGACAGACTCAGACAGCGGAATCTCGCCTGGCAGGGTGTCCTACGCCTGCTCCAAGAGCTCCTCTATTTCAGATGACAGCTACGGCTGCTTGGCCTGGAACATCCCCGCTCTGGAGCTCATGGCCCTCTACGTAGCAGCCGCAATGCACGACTACGACCACCCGGGGCGCACCAACGCCTTCTTAGTAGCCACTAACGCAGCACAGGTAACGCACACAAGGCTTGCCTGGGCTACGACTGCAGTGACAAGTCCAATCGGCAGAGAACAAATAATATCTATGTAAATAATTGTCTATAGTATGAGTTTCCTTCTGCTTTTCCTTTTGGCAAAACGATAACTAGTTTGATTTCATAAAAATACATAACAATGTCACAAAAAGACAAACTAATGTCACAATAGGTTCCATTGTATACCTATATGTGCTATTTGTATTATAATGACTTTGAATTAATAATTCTAGTAGAATAAATCCATGACTTACTTATACAGTATACTTCATATAGTAAATAGACATTCCAAGGCAACATTTTCATGTTGACTTGGATGGAATAGGTTTCCTACTGTAATGTTAATCTTTAACTTTTGCATTCACTGTCCACACTTTACTGTCCATGTCAGTACTTGAATCTATATCAAAGGTTACGTTTTGTAAAACATACAAACTTTGTCCTACATCTACAGTACACATTATTTGTTTTCATGTGTACTGGGACATTTCCTTTGTCCAGTTATGTCATTAGTTTGTGTTTGCTGGGTAAGATGATGAAACCCCAGCACGACGCAGGGAGACCCAAATGATGTAACCGTTCGCACTCAAAGGTTCAGAATGCAACTTTATGGTTGGCACTGAGGCTATGAAAAGTGTCGAGACTTATAATCAGAGATGGATACGTGATAATTCCCTCGTCTCCATTCTACGGCGAGTGGACGAGTGGGTTCTGGGGATGAGATTTGGAGAGGCACCTAAGTACCTGATATCTCCATAAATAATCCTATGAGCATCAGAACTCTTGAAATCTTCATTTTAATCTGTAGTCTTCTTCTAGTGTTGCGTGATAGTCCATCAAATAACGTTGTAGATATAAACCTTGTGGCAGCTGTGGAAAGAGAGTTTGCTCCAAAGAGCCTTCATGATGAATTGATAAAAAAAATGAATCACAAAGTTGATTGGACAACTTTCTTTTCTAATCAATTCCATTAGGAATGTATTATGGTAAAAAGGCAAATGTATTATATGGATTAGGAGGGTCTACTTTAGGGTTGATGGGGTTATGTGAGATTCATGAGAAGAGTTGGACAGTATGGTGAAATCTCTGCAACATAGAACATGTTCTGGATCAACCTGTGTAGTCAAACGTCCTGTGGGTGTGTCCGTGGTCACTGAGGCTCGAAGACTGTATGCAGGGGCTTTGTTTCTGGGTTGTCACCCTATTGTCTCAGCGGGTTTGTTGTCTTGAAGCTCACAGAGCCCAAATGTCCCTAAAGGAGATCGACTGCAGGCTATTGTGCTGTTTCACCATAATGAAGTCCTCCATGAATTGATTGCCAAAACAAGGTAGTCTGAGCAACTTTTTAAAAAACTTCAAAAATCGAACGATTAATTCTTTATGCCTACTTAGAAAAGGGTTGATAACCTTTTTTATTTTCTTCTTCATATCATTTTCTCCCTAGGTATCAGGGCTTCCGTACATTAGTTTTATTTGTCATCTTCCGGTCTTGCGAAGGGACACACAGGCCCGAGAGAGGAAACTTGTGGTTCACTCCTGACTTATTTTTTTAACCCCGAAAACTGGCTGATAGCTATCGGCCTGTGTCGGACCATCAGGATTTATCCTTACCAGTAGCTTAGGGGTTGCTTCTAAGCAGGAGTGTGGTATATCTTCCGCAATCCATTTTATAAACAGCATTTCCTGCAACAAATTATATTTTGGAAACTGACTGCACGCTGCATTCTGTTTTATTTTATTTTTTGCATAATTTCAACCATAGACATGTTATTGTAGTTAATATAAATCCCCAAATGTGGGTTTTTTTCTACAACGAGAAGTAAAAAATATATATCTCAGACACTGCCAATTGCATGTAGTAAATCATAAGTCATAAATGCTTTCATAGGACACAAGTTAAATCTTAAAAAGTAGTAGTTTTAGGCCAATTACTGGAAGTTGTCTGTGGTATGTGTTGACTCAAACTGCGACATGACGTTATCCATCTTATCAGCACCAGACCAGCACACCTCATGCCTGCCGATTGCAGGTTGTTAGTTTAGTAGAAAGGTGAAAAGGTTAACAGTATACGGCTGTTCAAATAATTTATCTGCACAAAATAGATTATTACTGGGTTACCGCTGATAGTGTCTGTGTTGGGCAAAAGTCCCAGGAAAAGAGGTTGAATGAAAGGAGAGGGAACCCTGAACTTGTTGATTATTCATAAAGTATACAGCCCCCATGTCTGGAAAAAGCCTCTTTGAATCTGGAAATGCATGTATATTCTTGTAACATCCCTGAATAATTAGTATGTGTTCGTCCAAATGCTGTCCCATATCCCATAATATGCTTTTACCATCACCACCACTATTTTGTCGTATTTGTTTGCCGTTAGAGTTGCCGTGACGTACAACGCGTGACAGAACATCATCAAAATCGATAAAGGCAGCTCAAAGGGCAGAGGTGGTTGCGATGAAGTTAGGGTATCAAACACTGAAAGAGATGAGCTCAGGGAGAGCAACCTTTGCTCTTTTCTTTTTCTTTACTTGACATGTCCTTTCCTCCCGTCTTCCTCCCTGGCGCGTGGGCGTGGGCCGACAGGCGGTGCTGTACAATGACCGCTCGGTGCTGGAGAACCATCACGCGGCCTCTGCCTGGAGCCTCTATCTGTCCCAGCCACAGTTCAACTTCCTGCTCAACCTGGATCACGTGGAGTTCAAGCGCTTTCGCTTCCTCGTCATCGAGGCGATACTCGCCACGGACCTCAAGAAGCACTTTGACTTCCTGGCCGAGTTCAATGCCAAGGTGCGCAGAGCGACATCAATGCGAAAATTACAAATGTTGGCTGTTATGAATTTGATCGGGTTGCATGTTCTCATCTTATAGATTCAAATCCCATGATGTATTTAAATGTTGTCATCTTTTCAGCATTTGTTTCTGCTGTCCCTGTATTTATTCAAAACAGGTGAATGACGTGAACAGTCCAGGAATCGACTGGACCAATGAGAACGACCGGCTGCTTGTGTGCCAGGTCTGCATTAAGCTTGCAGACATCAACGGACCGGCCAAAACCCGCGACTTGCACCTCAAATGGACAGAAGGCATCGTCAATGAGTTTTATGAGCAGGTAGGCCATGAATGCATAGGTAATAACACAGTCATGTAACACTGGACACGAGTACTCTGTACACTGGCAGACTCCCCCTCTCGCCAAGGCAAACAGTTCTCTGTTTGATCGTCAGTACACAATCAATACAATTTGACCTGTCTGTGACAGTCCTTTTATCAGCCAAATGTGTGTCTGACTTTACCCAGTACTTTTAACTGCCACTTAATTTGGAATGTGTTTTGTGGTAGGCCTAGGAATTTTGACACGGAATCTGCCTTGCTGAGTTTTAAAACCAAGATTGCATTGCTTACTGTGTAGTATTTTAGTTCTGGACAAAGATGCATAATAAGATGTGTCCTATGCTACGGAGAGTATTTGTAGTATTTTGACTCATACAACCTCGTTTTACCTCTCCTGCTGCTTATAGAATAACCCTATATTATTTTCAAGAATCTGCCATTGTCAGCATTTGTTGTGTGCTCTCTTAAGGGGGATGAGGAGGCCAGCCTGGGATTACCCATCAGCCCCTTCATGGACCGCTCCTCGCCGCAGCTGGCCAAGCTGCAGGAGTCCTTCATAACTCACATTGTTGGACCACTGTGCAACTCCTACGATGCTGCAGGCCTCCTCCCGGGGTACTGGATCAACGAAGAGGAAGGGTCAGAGGACGAGGATGAAGAGGGGCCGGTAGACACAGATACCGACGAAGATGAGCTCGATGAGGAACTCTCGCCAAGTAAGATATACAACATGGCCCTCAAAGCTTGTGTAGGGAAGACAGGAGAGTTGCAAAGAGACGGGTGAGCGCAAGATTTAGGTACAAAATCCAAAAAGTGCCAGCCCCCAGTCTGCTCGCTCGCGGCATATGTTTCTCCTCCATTGGGAAATGTTGCATTCACGCACCATTGATGGAACGATGCTTAGCCCTTGTGTGCACGTGTGATTGACGGGTATGATGGATTCCCTGAACCAAAACGGGAAGAAGGGCCCTGATCAGAAATGAGCCGTCTATTCTCTTAATTGTCTAATACAGAGGCAGTCAACCAGAACAAATATTCTTTTAGAGAATTTCACCCACGAAGAGCTGACGAATGGCTGAGGCATACACTCGATTGCAGCTGTCAAGTCTGACCTACAGCGTCTTTCATGCTGCTTATTTTCAACTCCAATCCTAATATTTTATATGTTAGCAGGGTCCTCCTCTGGGCATCGCCTATATAAATCCTGTTGGGTAATGGTGTTGATGATGATGATGGTGATGATGATGATGATGATGATAATAATGATGCGTTGCCTTCCAGAGAGGAGGAAGGGCCGGCGAAGGTTGTTCTGCAACATCATGCAGCATCTGACGGAGAACCACAAGGTGTGGAAGAAGACCATAGAGGAAGAGGACAGGAGCAAGGACCTGGGAAAGCAGCAGCAGCAGCAGCAGCAGCAGCAGGAGCGCGTGCCCCCCAGCCTGCCCCCCTGCCTACCCCCCAGTCTGCCCCCTAGTCTGCCGCCCAGCCTCCCCTCCTCCCCTTCCGATGACATCCAGGTCATCCAGGAGGAGGAGGAGGGAGAGGAACGTCAATAGAAGGGGACAAAGGACAGAAGATGAGTGAGAGAGGCAAACAAAGAGTTGCCCAAAAAACGCTCTCTGCCTTCCACCTACCAAACTCAGCCACATGTATACAATATATTGTACACACAAACACACAAGATTTACACCATCAGACACATACACATAAATTAATCAAACGCACAGACACACACACAAACACACACACACACTCACACATTACACACCCTTCACTGTGCTGACATGTTGATGAGTAAAACACGGCCTTACTACTGTGAGCGGACCCCTGCTGTGATGGCGGGAGCCCCCACTCCTATGCACTTTCACCCCCTGGAGAGTCCAGGGCTACCCGGGGGAAGAAAAGCACCAGAACTCTCAAAGATTGGTGCAAGCAGAGAGACTGATCAGAGAGAGGAAGGATTCCTCACTGAAATGCTGCCTTGAATGCAGAGCGCTTAACTCCTAACCCCTTAGGTACAAAAATAAATAAACTCTCCGTCTAACAAAAACAAAAACTTAAAGATATGTTGAGAAAAATCATGAAAAAAAGGAAGTGATTGACGTGCACCAAAGTGAACAGTTTGAAACATGGGAAGAGCAGAGACGGAGAGCCATGTCAGGTATATTTTAGACTTCTATATCAAATGTGCCTGTCTGAACATATACTGAGTCCTCATTGAGTCCACGTCGGCCAAAATCCTGGGCTTATGTCGTTCTCTCCCCTTGCTGGTGACACGAAACACTGTATCAGAGTCAGTCACAAAGACTATATGAATTGTTGACTGACAAATAGCATTATATCTGCATCATTTTGGATGCTTTTACTCATGTGTACCACCTGCCTTTTGTGTTGGATTTTCTTTATTCCGTTGCCTCTTTTTTTTTGTCTGTGTGTGAATGTTTCGTCTTTATGCATGCAATTAAGAAAATGTGTGTGTTTGTGAGAGTGTGTGTGTGCGGGTGTGTGTGTCCTTGCATGCCCGGATCTGTGTGTGTGCGTGCATGCGTGCGTGCGTGCGTGTGTGTGTGTGTGTGTGTGTGCGTGTGTGTGCGTGTGTGCGTGTATGTATGTGTTTTCCTCTGGTGTTTTAACATGTTCCAGTCAGATTCGGAGTGCTATTTCAATGAAGGGATTCTATGTTTTTATTTTAACTACAAGTATTTTTTAAAGGTAACTCAGGATTCAAGCAAAGTTGAATAATTATTTTGCAAATATTATTGTCATGGGTGTTTGAATACACTTTTAAATCAAAGAAAATTAAATCTGGATGACTGAAGTAGTTTTTAATCTTTTTATGAACAACTTGGAAACAGCAACAAATTCAAGCAATTGAACTCATCTGTGATGGAGGTGTGTGTGTGCTGACTATCTGACACAAACTGTTTGCATCCATTTTAATGTTTTAGGCGTAACGCTTCTCTTAAGTGTCAGCAGGATGTGCATTAGGGGATTTGCAGCAACGTTCTATGGTTCGGCAAACCATGTAACAGTGTAACCATGAGGTTGGTCATTGGTCTCACTGTTGTTGGCACAGGTTGTTTTCTTTCACAGTACTACCCCATCATTGAAAATTTTGTGAACCAGCACACTGATATTTAGACAAGCTTTTCATTCTCTCTCTCTTACCGTCTTTTGCTTTGTCTTTTTCTTTGGCTTTCTTTCTTTGTGTCTCTCAATCATGTTGTGTCTGTCCTGCCAACCCGTGACCCAGGCCAGTGTGTACAGAAGAGAACCAGAGATTCTCTTTCCATCTGGTTTGGTTTTTGGCTGTGTTGATTGATTGTTTTTTTGTGATGTGTGACTAGACAGGTGTAAAAACCAACAAATCAACAAATCCCAACCACAGTAGCGCTCCATTTTTATCCGTAAAAACTTTCGGCATTCCACTGAAACAAGAAATTGAATTACATAAGTTAAATCCTAGGCTGAACCGCTAGCCCATTATTGTATCATCATTTTTTGAGTATGAAATATAAATCATCAAAGTAATATTCTAATGACAAAAATAGGTAGTGTGCACATTTTAATACCAAACAAGTATTTAGCCTCTGCACAAAAACAGTATGTGCATATACATATGCTGTGTTTTTTAATTAATCACCTGATTGCATCTGTTTTATACATGCAGCTGGTATACATGTATTGTACATTGAGTCCCTGTTATTACCTTTTTTTCTTTTCCGCATTTTTATGTTCAATCTATTTCCGGGTCTTCAACTGTGGGTTATAATTTTTTTCTTTTGGTGTTCTATATTTCAGCTTCGTTTAAGCATTTCAGCATCTCCCTTCTTTGTATCATAACCACTCTAGTCCTCGTTGTTTTTCTATCACTGTTGTCTTAGTGTCAGTCCAGTCAACCAATTGTCAACTTGACCCCTTTTATTGGCTGAGGGCTCAAGACATAAACGACACATGAAGTCACGTAACCATGAGGCAGGGGTCAGAGCTTGGGTCAACATAGTGTGTGTGTTGCAGCAGCTCGGTGCACACTCCATGCAGATAAGCCCTCGCAGCCTCCAACCACCCCATCTGTCACTAAACTTGTGATGTTAAAAGTTGACCATTTGTTGGCTCCTCACTGTGCCCACCGCACAGTGTCCTTTGATTGGTTGTGCCATAAATTCATCTACCGATGGCTGTTCCCCCTTATGTAGCATTCAGATGTGTGCATTTATTTAACGTAACAATTCACCCATATC
Source organism: Trisopterus luscus (assembly GCA_027122455.1). Classification (NCBI taxonomy): domain Eukaryota; kingdom Metazoa; phylum Chordata; class Actinopteri; order Gadiformes; family Gadidae; genus Trisopterus; species Trisopterus luscus. The sequence goes on along the minus strand of JAOPUA010000037.1, from coordinate 11,172,280 downwards.
AATGTTGTCGTTGGAGCAGGGGTGATTTTTGTTATTTATAGCTTGTCATAAACCACCATCCAAGTATCTGCAGTTCTCTCTTTTCTTTGTTTCAGAGTGATTAAGTGTGTGTGTGCGTGTGAGTGCGTGTGTGTGTGTGTCTTTATCAATTAAAAAAAAAGGCACATAGGGTATAGTTAAAGGAGCACTAAGCTATGATTAAACCAAATACATTTGATATAAGATACAATTACATCATACCAAACATGAATTTGGGATGTATTATAAAAACATATGCTCCATGCTATACTTTACATTGTGGACTTGGTGATTCACTTTTTCTGTTGATTTCCCTTCCAAGAGCGGCAAAAGCAACAAGAACAGCTGGGAGAAATTCTCATGGGTTAAAGAAATGAGTTTGCAGATGTATTGTAATGGTTTCACAAGGAGCAACATGCTATAAGTATGCATGGCTCTAATATACAATCTAGATTTCAGGTTGAAGTTTTACGACTTAAATTAAAATCTGTAAATAGAAAAAAAAGTTTATTTTTTAAGTACAAACATACAAACAATATAAAATATATTTTAGCGTTATGAACTTAACATACAAATGTGCTTTTTGAGTAGGGGCCATCACCATTTAGTAGAATTAAATGTTCCCCAAGCGTTTCCTGAAGATCACCAATTCTCCAGTGCCATTCTAAGAGAGCATACTTCCACAGAACACAATCCCAAGAGTCTGGGTCACAGTTAGTTCAAATTACGTGGACCATGGCACGAATCCAGCCTGCAACACGCAATGCAGAGTTTTCGTGGAAAATTGGCTCGTCCCTTTTCTTCCTACAGTTGGAACACATTTGTACAGCGTATCCCATTTAGCTGGACCTGAGTAAGGTAAGACCGTGACCTTTTGCAGAGGTGGATGTTTCATCAATCATTCACCAGAACTGCCTTGGTCGCCAATAGCACCACGTTCATATTTCAGTGAGCTATTCTCTAATCAGCAGACTTTTTTTTAAACTTAGATTTACACATCGGTTTCCAGAATGTCCACAAGTTAAAAAATATATATTCTTTCTTGTCCCTGCTGCTTCATTGTTGTGTGCAAACTACTGCCTACTGCTACAGGACATACGCCTTCACCTGTCCAATGTTAAGTGCCAAATGACGTATCGCTTAATGCATGTAAAGAGCATTAATGCAGAATACATTGGCATACAAATGGCAATATTTCTCTGGAAAGGATGAAGGTTCTATGTGTCTGAACCATGAAGTCTCTTTTCTGTGCAGGACACTGGAGTGTAGACTTTAATGGATTGACATGCTGTACTACTGTACACCTGTCTCTCTGTGTCCGGCGAGGACAGCCGTGTCGGTTGTCTGCGGACGGCACAAATGGAGTAAGGCATGGGCTGCAGGGTCATGCCAAGTTTGGGAGTGAGATTTGCCACGGTTCCTGGAGGGAACTGGAGATGAAACCTCTGGAGCATAGTGGTAAAGAAAAGAAACATTTCCATCCTGGCCAGTTGCTCACCCAGACATTGACGTCTTCCTAAAAAATGAAGGACATAAAAAGTTTTAAGGCAGAGGACAGATTGAGCTGTACATGCAACGAAACAGCACTTGGAAGAAGCTACAACACTGCTCAATGTTAGGCTACACGCATTCAATAAATGAAGTGTGAGAGTTGATGATCTGTGAGGAAGAGAAGTCAACTAACCCAGGGAGAAGGGCAAGAAGGCTTCCCGTCGGACAAAGCTGCCGTTACTGTCCAGGAACCTCTGCGGCGAGAAGACCCCGGGATCGTTCCAGTATTTTTCATCAAAGTGCACCGAGTACAGGTTGGTGATCACCATGGTTCCTTTTGGGATTGTGTATCCGTTCACGTTCGCATCCTGGGAAGTGGCACGGAAAATACCCAGGGGTACAATGTTGCAGAAGCGTAGGACCTCGTGCAGAACCGCCTCCACATACGGCATTCTCTGCTTGTCTTCCAGGGAGGGCGCTCTCCCGTTGACCAGGACGCTGTCAATCTCCTGGTGGACCCTCTCTGTTCAAACAAAAAACATCAAAAATAAAAAAAAACTCATAATACACACAACTTGCACCCTCATACATCAACCTGCGAGTGCCTGATTCCTAGTGGCCGATGTGTGGCGGTGAGGAGGCCACTTCTCGGTACTAACCTTGTATGTTGGGATAGAGAGCCATGAACAGCATGGCCCAGCGCAAGGTGTTGGTGGTGGTCTCGGTGCCCGCGATGATGAGTTCGCCCACCGAGTAGATGAGGTTCTCCCTGGAGTACGACGTGCCGGGGTCTTTGGCGCTCTGCTCCAGCTCATCCAGGTAGGCGTCCACGTAGTGGCGCGGTGCCTGGGGCACCCGGCCCTGCGAGAAGTCCTCGATCACCTGCTGCAGGAACCGGTAGACCTCGGCCGCATTGCGGAACAGCTTCTGGTGCTTCCCGAAGGGCACATACTCGATCCAGGGGAAGGCGTTGTAGAGGAGGGCCCAGCCACTCACAGCCAGCTCCACGTTCTCGCTGAACAGCTCGATCATGTGCTGGAAGTTGTGGTCGTCGTACGTGAAGCGCTGGCCGAAGATGATAAGGTTGGTGATGTTGGACACGGCGTTGGTCACCAGGTGTTTGGGGTTGAAGGGCTTGCCTTTGTGCACATCGATGGCGTCCACGAAGAACATGCACTCCTCCGAGATCTTCCTCTCAAACTGCCGTTGGCCGCTTCCAAAGTAGCGAAACGAGTTGCAGGCTAGTTTGCGATGTTCAATCCAGCCCCTGCCATATTTATGGTTGAGGAGTCCTTCGTCGAAAATAGCAAATCGATATGCTCTATTTCAAATGTATTATATTCTCATTGTGAATAAATTAGGTGATATGTTTGTAGTATTATCATGTTTTATCAACTTACCTCCCATTTTAGTCATTTTCTTGAATAAAGGCAAGGAGGGGCGGTCAGCAAAGACTTCACTCTGATGATAGAGGCATTCTCTGATGCAATCATATCCATTGAGCACCACCGTCAATATACCTCCCAGATCCAGACTGAAGATCTGAAAAATAGGTATACCGGTATTATAGTCATGTACAAAGTAGGCCTACTAACTTGTAGTCTTTTTAAAATAATATAAACTTTGAAGATGACATAATCGGATTATCATCACATTATAAGTAGGCTTCCAACGTTGGGTATTTAACAGGGTTAACAATGCATGCTTTAGACACAAAACATTACTTTTTTTCAATTGAGAAAATTGTGCATGAGTTCACTGTGCGTGCGTGCGTGCGTGCGGCTATGCACGAACGTGCACGCCTTGTAGAGTCCCTTCTGCACGGAAAGTGAACTGGAACAATGTTGCGCGTGTATTCGCGTGATGGTGAGCCATTGTTTAAATATCCGGCCGTGTGCAAATACAACATAAAATACGATATGATAAGGCTACACATTTAAAGAGATATTCGGAACAAGTACCTGTCCATGAACTTCACTTTGTTTCTTGAGAAAGACGTGCGGTTCCGTGGCGAGGGAGTATATGTTGCCTATGACCGGGATGGGTGATGGGCCAGGGGGGAATCCGGCTGGTCTCCTCTGCTTGACGAGCTGGCGAACCAGTAGGAGCATAAGAAATGCAATCACCAAACAGCTCGCAGCTAAGGACGCCTGTCCGTAAGACAGTGACCATAAAGCCCTGAAATCCAATTGAAGCATATTGTGTATATCCCCCTACCCCCTATACTTGTCCTCGCATTCTCTCCGGAAAGGGACTGAGGCATAAGTATCATCTTGCAAGGTTTCGCTCCCCCCGCCTCTTATTCTAAGATTGGCCAGAAAGCCCCTCCACGAAATCCACTGTTGAACTTTGTTCCGCTTCTACTAGGTACCGGAGAGGTAACATTCGGTCTGGTTTGTTTGCCCACCCCCTATACATTTCACTTTTACAGTCGTACGTGCCATTATTCAACTAGCTTCTTGCTTAAAAAAAAGCCTAGACATCAGCTGTATTCAATGCTGATCGATAGTTATTTCAATAATGTTATTTCAATAATGTACCAATGTAAAATCGACTCATATTTTACAAATAAGGGTGCGTCGGTCTTACTTCTATCGGCTCCCAAAAACCCTCCCTCTTGTCACGGCACCCAGCCTGTCGAGCTACGCTGGATCGTCACACAGGTTCACAGCCAGTGAGAGTGGACAGAACAATATTATTAAGTTGTTTTTAATTCTGGAAGTCTCCAGCCTACTCTCTGGGAAGGGCTCAAACTTACACATTGCAACTTTACTATTATGTACAGACAAGGTAGGCCTACTCCCATTGTACTCCTGAGGTCGGCCTACACAGCACAATGATGAGAGTCAGGAAGCAGTGGAGAGATGATATCTCAGAAGGAAGTTGGCAGGGAAGGAAAGTGGAGATGGCAGACTGCCGGACTGACCCAGTTGAAACTCTTGTTAGATGATAGATGGATGGTTGGCCTATTGATACAGGCCTATTCAATATAGTGTAGTAACTGCTTTAACTATAGTAAAACGGAAGCACTGAACAGTGAATAAGACCTGCCCTTACATCTTTGTGAACCTTATGCGTACATTCATGTGAGTGCACACACTCACACAAATGCATAACACACATAGATGATGTATGATACCAAATATTATATGAAAAAGGACTGAATGCACACTGAATGCATGCATTTATGCATGCATTCAAACACATAGCATGCGGTGTTAAGTGGGATATGCAGATGTTAACAAAAAAAGGATCACTGGGGAACTATGGGGAACTATTTTCTAAATTAAATTATGTCAGAAGTGAAGTGAAAAAAATGTATGAATCCATGTTTTGTTTCAGATCAACTTTGACCCACTAAGCCTTTGAGCTGCTGGAAGATGAGGCCAGCCCATACATCCAGAGGTTGAAGGTTAGGGCATGCACTGCATTCCATGCTTGTTTAGCTGTGCCAAAAATTCCTCTTAAGCTTCTGTGCTTAAAAGTAAAGCTGCTCTTGTGCTGAAAAATGTGCAATTTGTATGAATAAATACTCAAACATACATATATAGATACACACATGCATACTATATATATCAATTATACATAAACAAACACAAAACACAAACCTCAAACACAATGCCAATTTAACCAATATTTTTGTAATTGGTTGTAAGTTGTAACTTTGTTTCGATTGGTTTTCAAAAGAAAGCACTTGATTGGCCAAAAGCCCAAGCACCCACTCATTCATAAACCCATGGAGGTATATATACAACACTCTCTGCTGCTACTATACAACATATTACAAAGGGACTATCAGTTAAATAAATCATATATTACTATTCAACACAAATAGAATTCAGGGTAAGTGGGTATCATATTTTACTGTGAATGTTTATTTTTGTCTACCTTTTGCTATTTTATAGCTATTTTATATAGTATTATTCTATTATTATTATTATTATTATTATTATTATTATTATTATTA
>JAOPUA010000037.1:11136534-11147051 GCA_027122455.1 Trisopterus luscus | reverse complement strand
ACACACACACACACACACACACACACACACACACACACACACACACACACAACTATTAATAATTCATCAACAATATATGTGTTTAACAGTAATCATGACAGTAGGTTTTTTGTTATTATTGAACTAGTAAAATATCTGCATCTTGTACCATGATAATAGTAAATCTAAACCTATGGAACATATTAAAACCAATGTTAATGCATTTGTTATTTTGGGATTTTTTATAATTTAACTGTTATCAGGGAGGTTGAATACTGAAACTGATTGAAACTTGATTTTTATGTTTGACAGTAGCCAAAATTGTTGTTGAACTAATATATGGGAAATATTATTCAAACCATTGGGCTATCTCATCAGTTCTCACCGTATGTTTAACATATTGAAATTAGCTTTAAATTGATAATAATACAAAAAATAAAGAAAATCTGTTGAGTACCTCCCTTTGTTTTAAGTATTAGGCTGTGATAAAAGCAGTGGAATAGTCCAAATGAATAACTCTCATCCCCTATCTCTGTCCTCCACCCCTGTTGCCTTCCTACCTCCCCCCGCCCTCCACCATCTCTCTGTCAACAGTGATTCTGCCTCGTGCCGCTGATCAAACGCACCTGCCAAGGCTCACCAACATTCCTGAGCATGTTCGCTAATTACCCACAAAGCCGCGCAGACTTACACTCCTAATAGGGGATTACATTTGACTCAAATGGAGGGCAGAGTTGCGCTGCACTACAATGGTATTTATTTAATCATTTGGGGGGGGTGGATCTCTAGAGATGCAGTGCATCATAAATTATTTACACCAAATAAAGAACTTCATATTCTTACTTGGTAGGGGTAATGGGGTAATACTCCCGCTATTATTCTGTATCATTGTAAATGGTAAACAAGGGTGGTGAAATGCGTTCAAGGCATTGTAATAATCAATCGGTAGTACTGTTTGAGGGTGGTTCTGATTTACATCTAAAGTAATGGGGGGTTTTATCTCAAGAAAGCATGGTATTAACATCAGTGAGCTCAACAACAAAGCCAAACACTCATTATGATCTTCTTGTTTCATCGTAATTAGATAAAAGAACAGTTTAATTGTGCACTTATGGGAAAACTGACAAATTAAATGTCTAACAAATTGGATATCACTTTTAAGTTAAAACCACTGCTGGTAAAAGCTATTGAGAGACCGATATTGTAATCTTGTGAAAGGCAATGGCTTCCTTGCCATTGAAAATAAATAACACAGTCATACAAAATGTGTTTGTATTGTGTTTGGACAGAAGAGAACAACAACAATGGAATGTTTGATATAGCTAATGCCCTAATGCACTACAAGTAGATTTAGAAAGTAATGCCTTCAGAATGCATGAACAATAAATTTATAGTGAATGTGGGCTCCATGCTGTTTTTCCAATACTCAAATGAGTGATTTTTATGTTTACTTAAATGCCAGCTTTCATGTTGAGTTAAAATTCAAAGTAGGATGTAATCTCTTGCTTGGAACTTCATGAAGCTAGAACTCTGTTAATCCATCCATGTCTTGCCCTTTGCTTGGATAGCATGCTTCTTTCTTTCCTTCTTTCTTTTCACCTCTGGAGGAGACAAGAGCAGCACCTGGCTGACTATAGCTCCTGATGCCTCGCAAGAAGACTGTATCCTTCATGAATTTGTTGCAACTTAGCTTATCGTTAGCCTCAATGCATAGAGTCATATTTTCGGATTAACAGCAAAAACACATTGTTTGGCAAACATATTTTTTTATGTATTTATGCTGAAACATTAAGTTCGACCACATGCAGCCAATGTATAGATATAGTGAATGAGGCACAGTGAATCAGCAGCAGAGTAGATTTAGGAAGAAATCAAATTTTGGCCAAAATATGACATAGGCAATTATGCTATGAGGCTAACGACATGACATTGGGGAGGCGAGGCTTCCTTCTGGGTGAGGCAGCGCAGGTTGTTCTCCCTCAGCAGGGTGAAGGGTAAGAAGCAGGAGGCAGGCTGTCTCCCATAACTATGCTGGCTGCTCTGGAACATGCTGGCCTCGTCGTGGTCCAGTCTTACCTATGGGACCAGAAGAGTAGCCTCCAAATGGTCCTGTTTTAGCACGGAAGTGAGATCTTTTACGTTTCTCAGTTTTGATCGTTCAGCAGAGGAGCATGCGCATTTGGTTACCAAACACATGCGTCGGCAATACTCCTGGTCACCGAGGGAGCATGCATATCGTTCTAACATGATGGTGATGCTAGTGCACACGCTGAAACGGACCACTAGAAATGTTAGCTGTAGCCATTGGAGGGAGTGTAGTGGCTTGGATCTCCCCCTGTTAACGAGCTAGCAGGGAGAGGGGTGGGGGGGGGTGCATTAACTATTCAGCATCAATGTAGAGTACTTCAGTTGAATTACATGATCTGTCAATCAATTTCCATAAGTAATAAAGTAATGGATCATAGCTCCTGTGACATGGAAACTAGAATTTTACACTTTATCTAGTCAATGAAAAAAAAAAAGTTGCAATTGAATATCATTACAAATCCCACCTTGATTTCAATAATTTTGAGTATTAAATCTCGGATAACCGCCTTTTAGCTTATCCTGTGGCTGGCAGAAGCCCAGCTGTTGACGGCTTTCACCCGAGCCATTCAGTTTGCATAAGCGCATCTAAAGCCATTTTTTGTCTGGAGAAAGTAATCACAGGGGAGAAGTGAGGAGTGTTCAATGCTCATCCATTTAAAAGAGGAACAAGTTTCCTTTGAGCCTGGAGCTTTCTGCATGGTTAGCTCCCGAGGCTGTTTCTAATAGAGAGCAGGCCACTCTGTCAGCTTTCCGCTGCAGAATCAGCGGCACGGGGAGAGGAAGAATGTTTTGTCGAGCAAATGCCTGAACGCTCTTCAAAACAAACAAGCCTTACTTTCAGCTGAGCAAACACTTGGTCACTGCACACCATCGTTAATGGATGAAAGGGGGAGAGGAGGAAGGTGAAAATATAAACCCGTTTTAAAATCAACTTCCAATTTCATACGATGTAACATATGTTTCGTCCACGCACACACACACGCACACGCACACGCACACGCACACACACACACACACTATTAACTTGCAGTGCACACACACACACACACACACACACACACACACACACACACACACACAGACACACACACAATTATTAATTAAGTCATGAGTACATTATTTGCTTATTTGTAAAATAATACATAATGTACACATTTTATCGATTCATCTCTGATTTTAAATCACAATCGAATAATTTCAAAAAAGCAGAAGTCATTTCAAATCCATAGTACGTGAGATGCAAATCATCGACATACCTCCTTTAAGTATTATTCTACTGTCATGCAGCTTATTGCTTATAATTCTTTGACTAAATTCAAACTGTGCAGTGTCCACATGCATTATATAGAATACATTTAATATTACATAGAAAGGCTTTCCTTGTAAGGGTTTATCTTCCGTAGCACACAGGAAGGGAACGTTTTTAAGATTTCCTGATTCGAGCTTTGCCTTATGTTTGCAAAACCTATTTAATGGCTAGAATCGCTAGAAGAAGAGATCAGCTGGTTGTATGGCCAGGTGTCACAATATGCTCAAGTCTCTTGATAAAATGTCCCATCTAGTCGGTGGGATCTCAGAAATGGGATGGTATATTTGTACTTTTCATATCTACATGTAGCCTTTATTTACTTTATCTGTATGGAATTAATACTACCCAAGATAAGGCCTTCGTTATGTGCACATTAGGCATCTGTAATCAGTAGTTGTTTCTTTCTTAAACAGATTCTTAAAGTTCTTGTTTTGTAGAACGTATTAAGTCTAATGCTATCAGTACTCATCTACAGTATGTGCTCTTTGACTTTCCTGTTATAATTACAACCAGTCAACCATAATTTGCATTTGGAAAAATTTGTTGACGAGATAAATCCAAGAAATATGTTTAATCAATATATAAATAATAATGTTACCATCCCAGATCTGGGATCTGGGATGGTTCTCCTCAAATGGGTTTAACATGTTGTATTTTTCCACTCTGACACCCTGCTTCACACCTCTGCTACGCTCCTCTAATGGATCTTGTATTCCATCATCAACCTGTCTCTGTTTCTTTACCAGCTCTCTCACGACACAAGTTTTCCGGGTTTCCACCTCTCAAATCCCTTTATTTTTTTATATTCATATTTATAATAGGTTGAGATGATTCTCTCACGGCGTGAAGAACATGCACACATACATAGACACACACACACACAGAAACATAACTACACACACATGCACATGCATAGTTTCAGTAAATGCCGGCCCTTTTCTCTGCGACTGAATAAAGTGTGAAGTAAGATATCTTTTTTTTATTTTGGCATTTGGCCTGGGTCAGAGCACAGAAGCGACAGAGATGCCTATAGTTTTCCGTTATCGGCAGGAGAATAAGCGTTGAAGACACCACACGCCTATAACACGCCAGGTGTCAGGTCCCAAACCCCCCGCCTGTCTTCAAAAGCAAATGAAGAGTGTTAATAAAGGCTTCCATAACATGCACCCTTTTTAAATGAGACGCCCTCCCTTCTTTACTAGTCTACCCCCTGATGGCTGAAAAGCTGTCTTCACCGATCTCATTTCCACTGATCAATAACCCAAGTCTTTTGAAGACGCACAAATACAAACACCAGCCATGGAATCTATCCAAACCAAACTCTCGAATTCTATTAACAGATAAGATTATTACTCACTAGTCTGCTAATGGTGTCAACTGTTTAGAAAATCAATTGTCTGTGTTCTAAAGGCTGGCCACTGTCAAAGGACCATAGCAATACCAGTGATCGTGTTATGGAATGATTGTCAGTTATTCTCTCTCAGTGCCTTATGCCATAATATTTTATTTTAGGATATTACTAGTCTTCGAATCAGTGATTATTGTCTGGTATAGTTGTATGGTAACTGTTGGAAAATTAATAACTACAACGCAAATGTGGTCAGATTAATTTACTTACATTGATTCATTGTTTGTAATCAGTAAATATCCATTTTGAAGGAAACACCTTTACTTTAAAATGTATGAAGAATGTACAATTTTCCTCCATACCATAAATAACCAGATGGTGGAGCCATAAACTCAGAAATGCCTCCTAATTTTGACTTTTCTTAGATGTTTATTTGGGGTGTGTGTTTGTGTGTGTGTGTTAGTGCAGCATGCGCTTGTGTGCATGTCTGTGTGTGTGTGTGTGTGTGTGTGTGTTCATGTCCTTGCACATGTTCATGAGCAGCAGGCATTTGTGTGTAGAACGCCTGTGTGTTTACCCCAGACTAAAAAACACTCACTTGAGAAAAAGAGAACAGGGTTCATTTTCCAAACCCATCGGTTGGTTCTGGGCTATGGATGAATAATGGTTGAATTCATCTGTGCTGAAACAGAAAAAAAAAAATATAACATTCCACACACTCTGCAAAGCTACCAGCCAGAGCAAAACAACTGCATCTGAACATTTACAATTAGGAAAGCTCAGTGATTGAATATGCGGGTGACTGGCAAGCCATTCCTTAGAGGGAAATAAAATGCTGTTCCTGGATATTACTGAATGCTTCACAAAACCCTATCTATGTTTTAGATGTGCATCAACAAATGTCAGGAAATGAATCAACTTGACAACTTTTTTTTTTGTGCAATGAGAGACGATAATTATCTTAGAAATGACCCTGTTTGTAACCAAAATTGCTTGATCGCAACTCTTATGTTTTTCTTTTTTTTTTTAATGAAACATAATACATAATGGCACAAGCACAATGTTTTGTGACTGTTGATATACAAAATAAGGGCACATTTCATTAATATCGATATATTCTTGCATATTATAATACAAAAAAAAAATAACGATTTGGAAATGAGGGCATTCACTGACCTGCCTGCAGGAACAAATGTGTGCCAACAACAGTAAATGAAGACAGACACAATTGGCAAAAGAAACCATCATGTGTGGGCCTTTCTTCCCCTAAACAATCAATTATCTCTTTAAACATAAGCCATCGATCAACATTTGTCACATAGAGCGGGGTAGGTGGTAGTTTAAGGCTGTCCACCAGGGGTATAGAGCAGGAGAGCAGCCATCAGGAGGCGTGTCTATAAGGGAGGGCCATGTCTCTCTCTGTGTTGTTACATTGATGTCTCTTCCTACTAGGGCCGTGCTGCTCTGTCATACAGCCACTCAGGCCCCTCGATGTATATGTCATTATGGTGCAGCTGCAGAATGGCAACTGTCATAGAAGCCAGCTATCTGTTACGGAAGGGTTAAATGCAGGAGGAAAATGATTTCATTTCTACATGAATGCTATGTGGCCGAGGCTGCTATCCTCACTCCTTCATATTCTCCTTCGGTGGTGGCAAACAGATGGTTAGAGACTAGAGAGCATCGCGTGATGTGCAATGAATCACAAAGCGTGCAAGGCAGTACCCCAACAAGAAACTACTTCATAGTCCAACCTTATTTCCTTTGATTTGTCACCTGTGATATGAACACATTAAGGGGGCTTTTTAGTCCATCGTTGTAACAATGTCACCTTACTAATTTACTAGGCGAAGGAGGAATTCATATAATTAAGAACAATATACACAGAGCGTCGTAAAGAAAAGTCACTTAGTATTTAATGTCCAACTATCAGGTAAGTGTATCAGGTAAAGTGAGTGCTAAAGAAATGGTAATAATATATTTTTGTCATCGAACAACCCAGAATCACGCATTGAATAAGTGTTTTATGTGGAATAATACAGGAAGATAATTTAATGACGAATGATTTAATAGAGAAAAAGTAGACTTTTCACAATAGAAGTACAAACTGCATGCATTGAAAATGTATTCCGTGGCCCATAAACATGTGCATCTTTTCGAATGGTGCAACTGGGTCATTCAGTGATTTTGATAAGGCGCCACAAAAGACACTCGAAGACGCACATAAAGTGAGATAAAAATGAATAAGAAAACAAGACAAGACACACTGCCAAGATCACAATCTGTTTCTGCGAAGAGCGTCATTAGAAAACCAACGCATTCTAACATCAATAGAGCCGGCGGTTGGCTCGTCAGCAGAAGGAAACGGAAAGAATTAAACAATTTGATCAGGACCACAGCCTCGTTCTTAAGTAACTGGGAAGAATAAGTCAATTAAAAAAGGAGTTAACTCAGTCCTTACGAGATGGGGTAAACACTAGGTTAGCGGTGGAAGCATAATCAAAATCACATTTTCCTTGGCAATAAATGTGTCAGACAACGGCGTAAAACAAAGACGGAGAGAGAGACACTTTAGAGATTCTGTTTCAAGAATTTACAATAATTGAGTGAGCCAACAAATGATGCTGATTATAGGTGAGCCCTTCCACCACATCCATTAAAAACAAAAGAGCTCATTTTATATTCCCATGTAAAAGAATCCAGCAAAGTTGCAATAATATTTCACAGCTTTTTTCTATTTATGTGTTTGTCCTCCATTTTGGTATTGTTGATAGTACAGATCTGAATGAACCAAACATACTGTACTATGTTGAGCATCTTATAACTGAATTTAATACTCTAAATAATGTTAAAAAAAAACAGAATTAAAATAACATTTTCAAACATACATGTATTTTCCTGTACAACTCCATTAAATACAGTGAGATACACAAATTTGAGACATCTATCTTTTTTAAACATTTAGATCTTAACAAGGTTCTTCCGGATAAGAAACCTACTGGGCAGAGACGAGCCGGATAAGGTTTCCATTCATAATCAATATTCAAATTCACAACGCAATGCTTCTGCATATGTTCATGAGTGCTGCTCAGTGATCGTTGCTGCCGACTGCTACTTCAAGTCCTGTAGATTGCTGGCTTTGACATTTTCCCATTGTGCACGGGCGGTGCAGCAGGCAATAATTAAATATCAGGTGCATAAGCTGCTCTTTAATTTGACATGTGTGCTTGAGGCAATAAACACATGTGGTGCGGTGGGGGCTGTGTAATTGCAGAGGAATAAAATATCATATCAGGAGTGAGAGGATCATTGTATCAGGTGCCCGATGACAGCTCGTTTGATCATTACACCGGGGCTAAAGAGGTTGGCTAATTAGTTGTCATTAAAACTCACCCCCTAATCAGAGGTTGCTCTTGCATAAAAAATGTCCCTATCACCAGATGAATGAACAATGCTCTTAACCCTTTCGGGCCAATCACCATTGCTACACAGCAGCTCTAAAGGGGGATGTGATTGGCCTAGACACGTTGCTCATTCATCCAGACAAAAACACCAGGATATTAATACAGATCAACACGTTTAATATATGTCTACATAATTCATATTCCCGTGTGCCTGGAATTTCCAGACAAAAAGTTATTGTTAACTTAACTTGTTATTTTTCACGAATGCCTACAAAGAATCAAAACCAAACAGAGACATAACTCAGGGAAGGGCCGGATGGGGGCGGGGGGAGGGGGGGGGGGATCTTGGCAGAGTGCATGCATGACATGAGCGTGGCTAGTAGAGAATGACTTCTTCAGACAACACACTGCGGTGTGGGCACCATGGAACCAGGAACCAAGGGTCCCTCTTGGCCAAGACTTTGTCAAGATGGCAGAAAGTGCTCCGGTGAGAGACCAATCCATTATTAGTCGACAGCCCCATATAAATAATCCGGTACATAATGCAGAGTGTGAGTGCTTGTGTCCCCCATAAGGACTTCCAACAGGTGTGCCGCTCATCACCGCCTTCCCCATTTTGTTCAACAAAGAGCCTCGCCTGCGCCCAATGACTTGTGTCTGAAAGCTTTGCCTGATCATTCTTTCATGTGCCGTCCCGTCCCCTCCCCCCAGAATGCACCACATTCACAGGACCTCGTGATAATAGGCTCCGTCGCAAAACACAGGAGGCAGCGGAGTCAGAGTGGCTACATCTCTGCTGTGTCTGACCCAGGGGACGAGGTTCAGCACACGACACATCAGTTACAGCAGAACATTGCCTCTACACCATCTCTCCCTCCGCCGCCACACACCCCCCTGCCCCCACCCCTAAACCCCCAACCACCCACCGTCGTCATGAAGGCTAATGGCTGCCAGCACTAGCACCAGTGACTGTTCCCATGTCTCGGCCCCGGGTTCTGCTGTTGTCAGGAGAAGAGACGCATTAGAGGTCGCGAGTGGGCAAGGCCGCGCGGTCGATTGAGGAGGCCTCGGGTCAAGTGAGGCAGAAGAGGAGTAGGACGAGGAAGAGGACACACTTTCCGTGGCTGTACTGTGCGGAGGCAGTCCTCCAGGGGTTGCAGAAAACAGACCCAAGTAGAGTGGAAGAATCGACATGGGTGTCCTACATTGTGGTCGTGTGTCTGAGGGACGGTTTCTACACTTATTTTTTATTTCCTGTTGTCGGATGACACAAAAATTTCAAACGCTGGAGTCAGACATGCTATGTCCCTTGGGCCTTTGTTACCAAGAAAATATTTCTCTTTATGAAACGTATTATGGTTTCATATATTTTGTAATTTCTTTGGTTATATATGTATTTCCATGAAGGTCCTCTTCTGTCAAAGCATTTCTAAAACAACGACATCTGTATTTATATGGATATTTTTATGTTTCAAAATACAAACAGGATAATTATCTAACACCAGATGCTAATACGACCTAGGGCTATTTACATGCTGCTTTACTGTGACAACATTATCAGACTTGTGTATGTCGCTGTCATTTCACTTTTTATACACCTTGTCAATCAGTTTTCTTTTTTTCTTCCACTCTCCTGTGACAGATTTCTTAACTAAAGCTTTTAATTTTTCCCAATTAATTTGCTCTCGTGATGTAAATCTGTTAATTTATGCAATGGGATAAAATGTCTATCCTTCATCTCAAGGAATTGTAGCTAGTGTTTTATCTTGACTACTTATTTAGAAAAAGCCTCAGCCCCAATGGACTTTTTTTCACCGGCACACTGAATCATACCTTAGGATTCTTAATGAGATTAATTCAACATAATGATTTACTGGGAGCCATTGCGAAAATTGAGTCAATCCATATTATGTTCATTATTAGTAATTTTCTTTGTGTAATATAACTTTGCATTGGACGGCATTTATTTTCTTTCCTTGTGAAAACATTTACTCACACACATGACAAAACAATTCTCACCCCAAAAAGGCTGCTCGCATTTACTCTAATTTGACAATTGCAATTTTAACACGTACATGAATGAATTTCAACGGCATGCTCTGTATATGGTCCCTAATCTCTCACCTGTCCAACTGGAGACCACATCCTGTGGTCTTTCGGGGGAAAAAAGGCCCAGATAGAGGGATATGATTAAGAATAACACAAAGGAACCATGCACATAATGGACCACTATTAGTTCATTTGATATTAGTTCATAGTTGATTTCATTGGCAAAGGATTCAATAATCATTTGTCATTTGTCTGTCAATTCCCTGTGTGTGTGTGTGCGTGTGTGTGTGTGTGTGTGTGTGTGTGTGTGTGTGTGTGTGTGTGTGTGTGTGTGTGTGTG
>JAOPUA010000037.1:11117565-11127832 GCA_027122455.1 Trisopterus luscus | reverse complement strand
GGGGGGTGGACAGTGCCGGTCCCCCTCCCTTAGTGACTCTCTGAGCCAACTGAGGATTTACAGTCTCCTGGGTGTTTTCCAAGATTGTGCTTCTGTATAAAACATCACAATCACATTGTTATTCAAAGCACAGTTTTTTAGATCAGCCATTCCATAAAGAGGCATCCTGTTTTATCTGCGTCCGTTCTAGTTGTTCAAGAGAGTTACCGGTAATAAATAAATGAATTAATTTCATCCCCTGCCCTCTGGACACTTTTCAATGCGGGTGAATATTTAGATGCTTCCAAAGTTGCTTCACTCTTGGTGGAGATACGTGTACAGTGCTTTTTAATGACCCGTACTGAGTGGGCTAATGTAAAAGTGCTGGGGAGTACAGTATGTGCAGATTCCCCAGCACTCTGGAATGTCGGAGTGAACAATGATGGGCTGGCAGCTGGAAGTGGTGAGAG
Source organism: Trisopterus luscus (assembly GCA_027122455.1). NCBI lineage: Eukaryota > Metazoa > Chordata > Actinopteri > Gadiformes > Gadidae > Trisopterus > Trisopterus luscus. The sequence goes on along the minus strand of JAOPUA010000037.1, from coordinate 11,127,383 downwards.
ACAGCACATGTCAGAGGGGGTTTGCACACATTTGATTGACAGGACCAATGCTGCATCTGCCATCAATTTAATGGCATTCATTATTCAATGTATATTACTTAAAAGCATATGCAAAATTAAGATTAAGCCAAAAAAAATCATTTTATGTGGTATTTAAAGAATAATATGCATAATATATTGCTTGTTAATATTTATGGCAAAGAATTTCAAGCATTTCTTGTTCTTGAGCTAGTCCTCTGCTGAAAGCGTTGACTCTCATGATTTCAATTAATAACTAAGAAAGTAGGAAGAGTGCGAAGCAGCACAAAACTGGAAGCCGTTACACAGAGGAGAAAAACCTGTCAAGGGGAATTTATCTCAGAGTCAGATTCACTTATGTGTAAGAACAAGAGACTGGCCTCGTTGGGTATAAAATACAACAAGTCCTCATAAAAATACAGAAATAGCCACAATATGGGCAATATATTTGCCTGTTAGAATACAATACATCATCCTCTGTTTGTAAGCTCATGTCTTCAGATAAAATCTTTCCTCAATACAAAAAGTTAGATTACTCTCCATTGTAATGAAGAAAAAGTAGATGATTGTTTCAAAATGAAAAGACTCAAAATATATGCAGAGAGTGGTTGTGATCAGTACATTTACAAATTTTCAGTTAAAAGTACCGATAAGACCCTTTTTAACATAAACCACCAAACAGTAATGCATAGATCCCACCACATTGTCTCACTGACTACAGTGTAAGGCTATCTGGCAATGCATTTTGATCACGGCTTGTCAATCAGCGTTTAAGCTCAGGACCCAATAACACTTAGATTCAATTTCAAGCAGTCATTAGAGCCATTTCCCCTTCAGTATAATAACCCTCCTTAATCACTTTTATAGTACTATTAACTAGAAATGAATTATACAGCCCCCCACCTACCTGTGTTACAATAAAGGCTTTCCTTCTGTTTCGTTTTTTGCGTTACATTGATTTCCATTTCATTATATATATATTTATTTTGTAAGTAAAGAGTGAGCAGAACAACTTTCAGTCCACTAATTGTACGTGTCTCCTTGGTATTTTAGCCCTCTATTCACTTATGTGAATTATAAAATATCTTGACTCATCATTATTTCTCTGTTTTGCCTTCCATCTTTTTACTAGTAAACCAAGGTCTTCATTTGGATTAATACTGCAGAAAGAATCAAATGTGTTGATTGATTGATATGATTCTTCAGCCCAAACCCATTGCCGACTGGTCGTCGAATCATTTGTGACATACACGGCTCGATGATGCCGAATCTTCTGTGACTTTTGCGTGGTTTAAACGCTTGAAAATAATCAATTGACTTATCTAGGTTTCCCACAGCTGTCCATAGGCGAGACTCAGTGCTTCCGCTAAATGACTGACCAAATGTAGGAACAACTTTACTTTACAACAATGTCTATTCTTGCGAGCATCTCAAATGCGGTATATGATCATATTGATTGTATTCTATTCCTTTTCATATTTGCGAACCGATAAAATACAAACAACTATGTAAGAGTGTAAGACATCCCTCAGCTGAGTTTGCGTGACGTCAATGTTCCAGTTGAGTTTAAAATGGCCTTGCCAAACATTAGATAACTGAATCATACTTTGTTAGTTTTGTATTTCGGATATTAGAATACTATTTAAATATTACTGCAGAACTTTGATACCTGCCTTCCAGTCCGAGACAGCTACATACTTTAAAGTAAGTGTTGTAATGATAATTATTTGTATTAAATGGTTTAGGCTTCTCCCCAGGATTTTTTTTTATTTTTATTTATTGTTGTTGTCCCACAAGTCACTTGTGGCCATAGAAAAGAGGTTGCAGCAATTTAATGGTTTTAGAACAGTTTTATCCGTATTTAGCAGCTATTTCAATGTGCAAACAAGGCCAAAAGATACAAAAAAGCTATACTGCTACATACTGCAACATGTATTACAAAAACCTAATGATTATACAAAGCTTAAATTATGTAATCGTGCCAGCCGTTCTTAATTATAAGTAAGTTATGTATTTAAGTTACTACATTTCTACTGGAAAATATAGAACTTTTGAATACCATTGCCGATTTGTATTTACCTTATTGAACTTTCCCATATTCATTATGTTAAGTACTATAGGACCACAGCTGAACAGAAATCATTGTTTTATTACAAAATATGCCATTTATTGTGCTAATAGTAATAAACACTATTAGCAGTTTTCTTATTTGCTGTTTCATTTCAGCCTGCATAGGATTGCATTGTACTTGATTGACACTTAGATGATGGCTTGACATTCTGTCATCCCTCACACAAGCAGCGCTGTCTTAATATAATTAAATTATGAATGACTACATTAATATTATAGCGGCATGGGAGTGCCCGCTCTCTGCTGACAACAATTCTGCCATTTCAGTTGCGTCTGTTGTGAACTTAAGCTTAAACACCATTTTAAAGGATTGCAAAACCTGTTATATTGATTCTGGGAAAGTCCAAAGTAGATTGAATGTAAATGTGAGGGTTGCGCTTCCTCCTTATACAGTCCTGTGTGCAGCAGGGGTCAGTAGATGTGCAGAGGAGGAGTCATCTGGTGTGGGAAGAGGACTAAAGGTTAGAGGTGTTACAAACAAATTGGCTGGGTTTGTTTTCTGGAAAGCCCCCTGAGGGAGAGAGACCCTGAACTGACAGGCCCCATGTAATTCTTGACAGAGGAAACTTTGTATCCAGACAGTCTCAGCATCGTGTTATTAAAAAGATGAGCATGGCCGTGGAAAATAAATAAATAAATAAAAAATACTGATTAAATTTTAAGCAGCCGGCGGGCCGATAGTTTGCCTGAGGCATATTTGTCAGTTTCAAAGGGTGTTTTTATTAATTTTGTATTTTGCATTTTGTTAGTGGAAAGAGCGTGCACCACTGGGAGCGCCACAAGCTACAGCCAGCAAAGCCTATAGAAGGCAAAACGAAGACGCAGAGCATATCAAGCAGATCCTGCACACTTAGTGGTAGAAATCAACTCTAGATCAGCAGCCTACCCTGCTCAGACCCCCCACTCTATTCTGCACACACACGCACACACACACACACACACACACACACACACGCACACGCACACGCACACACGTACCCACAAAAAATGTCAAACACAAACATGTAGAGATGCGTTCAAATAAATTAGTTTGAATATATCATTCCACACATACACCCAGACACAGACAAATTTTAAAAATGCCAAACCTATCCCGCTTGCTCACACATATTCCTGAAGGGTGAAGGGAATGCATACAATGTTTGTATAAAATAATTGAAGCACAAGATGAATAGAATACACTGCCCCAAACTAAGGCTGGGCGATTTGGCCTAAAAATGCATTTTGATTGATTATTTTTTTCAATCTAATGGCCAATTTTAGATTTAAAGTTTTTCTCTAAACAAACTAAGGAGGCCAAAATATATGGTTCATCGTTTGCAGCATATTAATGAAGACTTTTTTTTTTTACTGTATAATTCGGGACCATATCGTTTGCGATGTTATATGTGAAATGTCACCTTTCACATGACATGTTGTGTGCTATGATTTATTTCCCAAAATAGACTCAAATGATTGTAGTAATCGTTATAATCATAATCAAGAAAGCATGACGTGCTTAAAATGAATCATAATTTGCGAAAAATCTTGCATGGACACATATAGAGCTTAACTATGCGTCTTATTATGTAATCTACAGTTGCAAAGATAACTAATGTCCTCACAAAAACCTTAAAGCAATTTTACAAAAAGGAAAATAAATAATATTTTTTTAAATAAAGGGTTTTATTAAAATCATTCATAAAAAAAATCAACTCAGAGATGTGAGCAAAGAAAGAAACCGTATTTATATATCATGTGTCTGTCATGTATAGATACATCTTTATTTAAATATTGGTTATCACTTATCCATTAGCGTAGAGTTAAAGTCAGGAGAACAAGGTTTCTAGTGTGTCAACAATGCTACGGAAAGTTACTGACACGTGTCAGGGAAAGAATCAATCCTGTATGCAAATCCATGTGGTATGCAGGGAGCATTAATGGGAACGTATCTCTAAACAACAAACCCAATGAGCGCTACTTGGAGTTTCAGAAAACCTAGTTTGACAGGATCAAACAGCACTTGAACACTGCAGCAAAGGCTGCCCTAAGGCTATCATTTGCTGAAGCTTTACCTGCTGCTGGTTGAGACTGAAGTTATGCATGGAGACAAAGCACAGTACCCAAGAGAATGTCTTTTTGAGTACCATCACCACCTTTAACGTTAAGGTTTGGATGACATGAGGTATACAATCCTCTGGGTGAGTTATGCCGTCTTAGAAAGAAATGGCGACACATGCACCTTAAGAAAATACAACCATTTGCTCTATGCACTAAACCTTCTAATCACTCCATTTCTTAATGGTCGTAAGGTATTTGTGTCAAGTCAATGAGAAGGAGCAGTTTCAAGTAGATGCAATGGTGTTATTTAAAGTCGAAGGAGTTAATTAGTTGATAGGGGACTGACTGACGTTATGTTAATGTGATTACATTTTAAGCAGCCGGTGGGCCCATAGTTTGCCTGAGGCAGTTGTCCGTTTCAAAGGGTGTTTTTATTAATTAGGTGTCAAACACCATAGGTGAAGGCACCTATTGTTATTGTTACTGTTGTGATCCACCACTTTCTCTAGTTTGCCGTGTTCCCCTGGCTCGCTTTTTTGGTAACTTCATTGACATTAAAGCCAATCTTTAAAGGCTAAAAATGCGTCCCTATTTGAACCACCAATAGGTAAAAGTTGCACTCTTCAAAAGGCTTCATCTTGTGTCCACTTGATGCGATAATATTGAGCCTGTTCTCATATTATGGGTATTATGCTCTACAACATTGCAAGTGGAACCATTTACTTCCTAGACTGACTCTTTATCACATTTATCTTATCTTTATCACACAGACTTCCTCCACACAGCACCCAGGCAATATTGCAGCTTGACTTTTTGAAGACTGTCTCGGACTGAGAGGCATATATCAAAGTTCTGCAGTAATATTTAAATAGTATTCCAATATCCGAAATACAAAACTAAAAAAGTATGATTCGTTTATCTAATGTTTGCCGAGGCAATTTGGAACTCAACTGAAACATTGATGTGACGCAAGAAAACTTCTGTTTGAACCAATTTGACCGTTTCAGAAATGAAATGTCTTCATCTCAACAGCCTACAGCAACCTATTTGAAATATTACATAGTTACATGGTTCCCATACTTTTGCTGTTCCCATACTATTGTTGCATAGAATTTTAACAGACTCATTGATTTTTTATGCTGGAGCCTTTCAATGCAAAACACAATAAAGTAAAGTTCAAATCAAATAGTGTCTTTATTCGTCTTTGCAACTGTCAATACATGGGGGCCTTCGGAGATGATTACGTGGGTGCTTTTGGTTCAAGAAAGATACATCCTATGACCGTACAACATGATTGACAAAACACAGGACATTGGAAGGATAAACTTTCTTGCTATCATTGGTATTAATTCTTCACTCTTTGAAGCCCTTACTTCTGTTGACACAAAGAGCCAAAGGCTGCTATCTGCTTTGGTTTGATCGTTCCTCAGCGATGGAATAGCGTTTTTTTTCTTATTTAGTTATAACATTTTCATCGTATCATACTTCTATGAAAACTAAACGTACGTTTCATGAATTAATTCAGAAATGTTAGGGAGTAGGCCTACCTCAAACCAATCAAAAACTCATTCTAATGTCACCTGATTTGAAGTCTGCCAATGATATTTGTCTAAATAGGAAATAAACAGTGGATACTGCTGTTTAATTATATAATTATTAATATTCAATTCATGTTGTATTTTTTCTAGATCTTGGATGCTGTCAATATTTGCTACCTACTAAATGCATCTTCATCACACTTATAATATATATAATACCTCAAGTTGTCTCCTATTTATTTCTTGTAAGTTGTACCTAAGAGCATACAATGTAATTCTACACTCTTTGGTTGTGGTTTATTCGTTTGGCATATTCGCTTCAATAAGGAAAATTCCAAGACTGTGTTGCAGAAGGCTAAGTGCATCTTCACTGGCCTATAATTGACCAGACTATACAGAGATTGAAAAGAAGGAGTTCACATTTAAAACAGAATTGCACATCACCTAATATTGAGTCATTTCAATATTTGATCTTAAATATTTTATCATCATACAACAAATTCCCTAATTGACTCTTCTTTCATAATGCGTTTTCTGTTTTTAGACAGTTTGCTCCTTTTTTATTTTGCTTTAAACTGAAAACACACGCCTACACATGCTGCGTTCACATTGGAGTCAGGCAGACTGACAACAGAAAAAACCTTCTGGACTGCATTGGAAAACAGATCATCAGCCGGAATGGTAGGAGGGTTAAATGGAACCTACATGAACATATGTTTATATGGTGGTGATATTACTTTGTTAATACCCCCTTTATGGACTTAAATGTATTAAATACAATGCGTTTGAGTATAATATTTAATGTAATTATTGTTGTAATCTGTGTTGCCTTATAATCTAAAATGATAAGCTTTTCTTCGTGTTTGAGGGAGATAAGTTCTACCGGTTTATATATCCATCGCAGACATGACAAAAAGTTGAAATATTTTAACTTGGGACGGTAAGCGAGAGCTGGTTGGACACAGTAACAAACAACTGATCTGTTTTGAAGTCAGATTTCTCTGTAGGGATCCTTTTCATAGTGTAATCGTATAATCTGGTCCTGACCATAACAAAAAACGGCACTTTTAGAGGACTTACATTGACAGGGCAATCTAATTATTGAAAAATAGGGTCCAGGTTGAAAAATTCAAAGGTTTTCTTTCAAATTTCTTTCATGTTCAACCAAGAAAGGGAGAAGGCAATTTGTGATTGGCTCCTTCAAATAACGTAACCCAATAGGAAATACAGGGGTTTCACCTATTTGTATTACCTAAAGGAAAGCTAAAGATTGGAAGGCCTGCGATAGGACCGCCCTTGTAATGTGTTTTTAAACTTTTGTATAGGGGAATATAAAAAGAGAGTCAACCATGTAGCAGGATAGTTCTGGTGCTTGGGCATCCTGTGAGAGCCCGAGAACAAATTATTGAACATTGCGTCTTGGCTCTCTGGTCAGTTTTGAACAAAGGACTCTGATACTACACCTAGATTTGAATCTTTCTCAACAGTATATGTTTGCATATGGCTTCATACCAGCTTCAGCAAACATTCTAAACAAGTTGGGAACTCTTTCTTACACTTTACCATAGGCAGTTCATTCCAATCATCAAAATACAGGATAGTTAAGCTTTCAGTCCAAACGTTCCTCTTTTGATCTGTCCCATCATATTCACCATAACATGTCACAGAGAGCATTATAATAAAATTCAAGAAACCATGCAAAGCTGATATAGGTGCTATATGCTCCATTGACAGCCTTTTAAGTAAAAATGTACATGGACCTTGCCTGTGCGTTTTATTTGTTTCCTCTACCTATGTAAAGTGAATCGATTATACATCGATTTTTGTAATCACAAAATGTAATCCTTAACCAATAATAGAAAAAGAAAACAGTTATTTTGCATCCAGTGTTTTTATGTTTTATGTTAACTATACTTTTAACATCATGTTGCTGTTAGCAAAATGTCATTAGAACAATGAGTCCAGTGTTGCGACAACACTATGGAAAGATATTGAAAAGGAAAAGCAATCTTGTATGTTAATGTTGGGATGCAAGTAGTATAAATGTTTTAATGGAAATGTATCACAAACAAACTAACTAAATGAGTCCCACTTGGAGTTTCAGTAAATCAAGTTAGATAGGATCAAACAGAATTGAACACTGCAGCAAAGGCCCTGAGGCTATCATTTGCTAAAGCTTTACCTGCTGCAGGTTGAGACTGAAGTTACACATGGAAACAAAGCACAGCACCCGAGAGAGTGTCTGCTTGTTTTTCTCCACTCGAACCGCCAGCACAGTTCAATAAATACAAATCCTAAGCATCTTTTGATGACACTAGGCATACAATCCCCAATGTGGCTGATGTTGTCTTAGAAAGAAATGGCCACAAATGCACTTAAAAAAGTAAAAGACCACTATTTGCTTTATGCAATCCACCTTCAAAATCACTTTTCATTTCTAAATGCTAGTAAGGTATTTGTGTCAAGTCAATGAGAAGGAGCGGTTTGAAGTAGATGCAACGGTGGTGTTTAAAGGTGAAGGAGTTAATTAGGTGATAGGGGGCTGACTGAGGCTATGTATATACAGCACACTAGACAGCCCGATAACCCAAACAGGCTGCTAATCATGCTCTCCACTTCTTCAGACCCGCATTCATCTCCATGGCCTTTTGAAGTCGAGGCTGTCAGGAGCATCTTGACATACACTCGGCTCTATTGGAAGCTTTGTTTATTATGGTTGATTCTGAATAAATCTCAAATAAAACGCTAAATTACATTTAAGTGGTGATGGGTTCCAAAAAAAAAAGACCAGGGAAAGAGTCCCAGGCATGGCTTTCTTCTTTTCTTCCCCGTTAGTGTGTGCTTCGGTGCCCCAAACGGAAATGGGGCAGCGCAAGTTTTTCATTTCAAATGGAGTACAGGAGGAAACTGAGGTACTTAATAAACAAAGATGGAATTCACAGATGTTCTTCAAGACTAGGTATTCTATAGCGCATGTATAATCAGTAATTAGTGGTGTCAAAGTATTAATGAAATGACACTGTACCTCCTAAGTCACTTCTCCATTTCTTAAGGCTCGGTTTGAGGATCATTATTCATATTTGTTCCCTAACAAGATTGTACTTGTTTAAAGACAGGCTGGAAACTGCTTTGAGATTGGTGCATGTGATGTGACATGACGCTTTATATGCTGAAATGAAACATGGGAAGAAAATGGATTTAATAAAAAAAAAAAATTGGGTTAACTTGAGTAACCTTTTTTAACCTCTTACTGATTTTGGTGTAGCGGATTCTAGGATAATGTTGCCGTAGTGCCGTCAGCTCAGAAATTGATAGAAAACATTCACTAATATTGTAGTCTGATGACTTGATACTTGAAATACATGATAGTACAAAACGTAACTAAGGGTCTAGTTCTGTATTATTAATCCCTGTCAGTAAAATCCCATTTTATATTTAAAAGTACTATGTATTGTACAACCTATGTTGTATTCATTATTTACACAATTGTTCACGCAAATATATTGCACAATTATTGATTAAAGTCACTTTTATAATAACCATTTGTAATTAAAACATAAGGCACAGTGGCACTGTAGTAAACGGCTCCTAAATTGGTACGGCGCGGATTTGGAACTCACGCCCCCCAATGTCGTTTGCTTGCCACAATAATGTTCGCCATGAATAAGGATTTAAAATACATGTATATACTCTGTTTCACAAATAATATCTTCTTTAGAATTAACAAAATGAGTTAATTGATGGCTAGCTGTGATCCAAATGAGTATCATTGAGCAATTAAGATCAAACCACAAAAAAGATTATGAATTAATGAAGAGGGCATTAATTAATCATTAATGGCAAATTACATTGAGTCCTGGCTCTGACACATTATGTCACTTTTATCATTGTTTGTGGTTATAGAAAACAGTAATATTTTCCTTGTCACGTTTTTATATATAATAACATGTATTGTAGGATTGGCCTTCTGTTTATTTGTATGTGATGTATTCATGTGTAGTTCTAACTATCTATTTATTTATCTATCTATCTATCTATCTATCTATCTATCTATCTATCTATCTATCTATCTATCTATCTATCTATCTATCT
>JAOPUA010000037.1:11104992-11117418 GCA_027122455.1 Trisopterus luscus | reverse complement strand
CACACACACACATACACACACACACACACACACACACACACACACACACACACACACACACACACACACACACACACTAGCCTTACATTTACAGTAGACATTTGGTGTAGGGTGGCGGTCCCTGTTGACAAGAACCAATGGTATGAACATGTGCCGTAATTCAGCTTTTTTCTCCCCAAGCCCCTTCCCTGTCTGCTCAGCCTCCCTTGCCATCTCCCCTCCAGACATACAACACTTCTGTGATGGGTTGACCGGTTCACCATCGGATACAGCTCAGCTGCATTTATGAAAACATAATTGAAAATAACAGCAATGGCCGTGTTACAGGGTTCAAGGTTATTTAGGTGCATTTATTTAATATGGAGTCAACAATGAGGCAAATGGAGACATCACGGAAACAGTCGATGCTGCAGGATCCCTTGCGAGTTCCCTTAATACAGACGGATGCATTTTTCCCTCTCTATTAGCCATTACTGTCTTAACCTCATACAAATTACGCTCGTAAATTACTCCAAAATAGTTCCTTTTACCATTTCCAAGCCAATGCTTATTTTAATGTTCCTTGTCCTCTGCTCATGGATATGGAAATTGTTGACTTAATTCCATTAACGTTGTATTGCAGCTCAATCTCTTCTGCCCTGAGCATCCGTGCTGTGGCTTGTCTTTTAGCAGTTCTGCATCAGTGATCTTGGATAGAACATGACGGTTACATTAATGTCCTCATGTAAATTACTTGCCACACGTATGAAACAAGCCAAAGAAAAAAAGATATATAACATGGACCATTCATTGCTGCCCTATGACAGGAGCATCAACACAACATTCACGCTGCACAGGCCCAAATGGCCAAATCTATTATCCTATACAACAATTTTCCTGTTACAGCCATTCAGGAAGATGGCCAATAGGCCAACAAAAGGGTAAAAAGCAATGACTGAGAACACTCCCTCAGCGCATTTTAACAAAGCAATTGAAAATGAGATGAAAAAAAAGAAATAAAAATTGTGTCCTGGGCTTCTTTCACATCAAGGCAATGTCAGAAGGGGCTTGTTTGGCGTGTGCCGATGATTGACAGCTTGGCCTATGCCCTGGAAAAGGGAAATAGATGGGTTGTTGAAAAGATTGTCATTTCTATTTCATTGCAACATCAGATGAGGTTGATTTCATGACAAACGGGACATTTACCCTGATCCCATGTGGAGAAACACCGAAGGATTGTTTCAAATAGAAATTAGGAAGGAGCAGCATTGATAAGACGGACAAGAAAATAACAAAATAGCATAAATTCCCATTCTATTCAAATTTGAGTAAACATTGTATACATAAAACAAAGCATGTGTCTCTTTGTTTGTTAGGCCACATACAGCATCCTTATACAACCCCACATCTTAATTGAGGTGAGGCCATTCTAAACATGAAGGCACATCTAGCACAAAGTTTGTCGTCGAGACGACCAAGCCATGTCCCCATGAAATGTCTCGATCCTCTGATCTTCTCCCCCCACTCTGCCCGCCAGCTTATCTCCATCACACAAAATCACCTATACTAGAAGCCCCTCTCCTTCCTTAGAGAACTTTTATAGTAATCGAAAAGTTATAAAAGGAGAAGAAGCAATGAATGGACACATCCATGGTAAGATATAGTAAACATTTTTATTAAATTGTTCAGAAATAATGGGTAATTATTAATAATAATAATTTATATGTTGTCTGTTTTCTGTTTTACCTCACCTTGCCGTGTACATTTTATTTTTGGCCATTTCCGTGTCTAAAGAGGCTATTGGTACCAGAGGCTGGTACCGATTCCTACTGTTCAGCAACAGTGGCTAAATCTTTCTGAAGGAAGCCATGGCAATCGTTGTGATGTGTTGTGCCATCTATCACAATGAGGAACGGCAGTGGTTAATGCCGGGACATAGATCCCAGCCCAAACAGCAGTGTGACACAGCGTTTAATTACAATGCATGTCTAATTGAAAGGCCCCTGGAAAATAGTGTGATGACTCTCCGCTCGCAGCACGGTTAAGAAACTTAATTAATTATGAGGCGCCGCCCTCCCTCTTTTATTCTAAGTCACTGGTGTCCCCGCTTCAGTGAGCTGATGACATTATCAGCCCTTCATCCTTCAGAAAAATGAATGGCTTGGCAGGAGCGTAATCAAATGAGCTGTGGAGGCAGCCAGTGAATATGTCATTGAGTGGGACCGCTCCCCGAGTGAATTGTGATTTATCTATATGGGCTGCTCGTCATGCTAACAGACATGCTACACACCATACTTTAACCTAGCCCTGCCATGTTTGACAGGCCCAGTAGATCACTCTGGGGTCTAACATGGTCTGGGGACCTCTAGTCCTACCCCCCTACCACTTTCTATTTGCCTCTCTCTCTCTCTCTCTCTCTCTCTCTCTCTCTCTCTCTCTCTCTCTCTCTCTCTCTCTCTCTCTCTCTCTCGCGCTTATTCTGACCTGAGATGGCCCTTACTTTAGAGCACTTAATCTGAATATCATTATTTTAACTCATTGCTGCAAGTTCAATGTATATTGTATTGTGCTCTCTTAATTAAACGATTGGTTAATGGACACTTTTGTTTGCTAGCTGGCTTCATTTTGACAAATCACCCATCATCTCAAGATTATCTTTAACAGACGGAAGCATATATTTCCCATGATATTCTTTAAAAATAAATAAATAATAATAATCCTTAAATTGGAAAGCCTCATCTGAACTCTCGCTACATAAAAGCTCTCTAAAGTTGTTTATGATTTGTATAAAGTTTATGTAAATACGTGATGGTTTTCGTGCCTCTGTGCGCTCTGGCAGTGCTTCACATCAAGGAACACAGTTTCGAACAGAGACAAGTAAAGGGGCTGTGGAACCCTTTTTCCCCTCCTTTTTCCTCCTGTACACAACGATGTCTGTCTAGCCCCAGCCGTGACTAAAGTGGGTTTGATTAGCAAGTCTCTAAACCTTGGGTACTGTGCAGAAAAGAGGCCAGCTGACACTCGGCGCAAAATCAAAAGCTTCACTGTAGAATCAAAAGATTTCAGTGTGTCTCTGCATAAACATGAGCACAGCAGAGACGGTGATGGTGGGCTGCTCGGTATGTGCGTCACCTGACATCACCTCCCTTACACACAAACACTGTAGTCACACATCCCAGGTGAGATTATCCTTAACCGGAGGTGAAAGAAAATAACTCCTATGGGATCCACGTGTCTTATGTATTGTGAATGTCTGTTATGAGATGGATCCCATTAGCCACTTGGTATTTAGATCATTATCTCTTTAGTACTAAAACTTTTTTTTTCTGGCTATTATTATGATGATTATGATTATTTAAAGAATTCGACTGATGGGCATTGTATTGCAACATTTTCAAGTTGCTATACTTTCATAAATATTGTATCCAAGCGTAAAGTAATGCTACAGGCTTAAACACTTTAACATTGTTAATATATGTCTACTGGTACAAGTTACAAACCCCATATCCTGTTTTACCATTTTGTGTAGTACTTCACCTTAAACTTGATTTTTGTAGCGTTACAAAGTCGCACAAACCCAATTGTAACAGCAGTTACAATTGGGTTTAATAGTTGAGTATGTCTTCAAATCACTAGCAGATATTAGTTTCATTCCCATTTGATAACAAAGGTTTTGTTTCTCAGTCAATGCATATACATTTTTTGCAATGTTGCTGAAGAATCTTAAATAATGCACAATTTCCAGACTATCAGCCTTGGAAATACAGAATGCACTTTGACCTTGCCTGCTTGGCCATGATCTCTGTACAGCTGCCGAGGCATGGCCTCGTTCAAAGGGGACGCGGACTGGTGGTCACTGTTTACACGGCCCCGCTGGCCTGTTCTGCTAGTGGGGATTCTAAGTATGGCTGATGCATCTAGGTTTCGACGTATGGTCCTGGTCCAGTCGGGCAGCGTTTTATTGGATCCCCTTTATTTCCCTTTGGACATAAATGTGATAGCCTCAGTGATAGCTGCATAGTGCGATGTCCACAAAAGTATTGTCTCCAACTCTGTTAAAGGTTTCTTATTGCCGAAGGCATTGAATTGAAATCCAGCACCGAAAAGCGTCCATTAAGGATTCTAGAATGCGCTACTATCTACTCGCTAGAAGAATATAAAAGAGTTTTGGGCTCTCGAAAGGCGGGGGGATATGTTATCCTCATGTTTCTGATCCCTGGCAACTTTTTTCCTCTTTTTAAGCTTTTAACACCTTTAAACATCAAACGCATTAGGAACACTGTGGATGCCATTTTGTTCCTCATCCATGAATGAATAGCCACCAAGAGAGCACCGTCTCTACGTGGCTGCACAAAGCTACACAGGCTATCGTATTAGCGCCAGCGTTGTTTGTGCTAAATGTCATCCAAAGAGACAGGTCATTTACATTTTTGATAAAATGATCCTGCATATTTTATTTGTCTTGAAAATTAAAGAGTTCTTTAATCATTGTGGAAGGAAGGGACTTAGCTGGCGTGCTCATGTGTTTCTGATTGCATTAGAACTGATGTGCCGTAGCATGATGGATATTTAATAGTGGCGCTGTCCCTCTGTATCATGTCACAAGCCTGACACACACAGATGCTCCCTAACTCTCCTGCCCGCACAGAATTGCTTTAATTATTAGTCCTATCATCTGGGCTTGTAGGGTATAGGAGCGCTGTTGAGAGGAGAGGAGTGGGGAGGGGAGGATATAAGAGGAGGAGACAGGAGTTCAGATGAGAGGAGGAGGAGGGCAGGAGAATTAAAGAGAAAAGGACCAGGGAAAAGAGAACATGGGGGAGGAGAAGCGGCGATTTTGAGGTACACTTATGGATGAAAAGAGCAAATTTGTTGTTTTTTTAAGTATTTAAGTGAGCTTGCCAGGCACTCGGTGGTGAGGAGCAAGAAGATATGATATCAAAGTGACAACTATACCCTGGTTTGGTTTGCTTCACTATCCCTCTCGGCAGGCCTACTGGAGGGCCCTAATTGCTGAGTATATGTGTAGAGGCTCTGAAGAGCCTAGGGCAGCCCTGTAGTGCCCCAGGCAGTGTGCTGATCAGACCTCCCCGTCTGCACCGCTGTCATTCCACTCAGCCACCGTAGCGCTGTTTTGACTTCCTTTTGCCAGATTTCTCATGCCGATATTGGTACCTAATAAATCCCCAAAGAAGACAATAGTTTCCCCACAACCAGCATTGTATTACCCTGGCATTGCAATTTACATACTTTGCTATTTATATACAAAGGATACAATGAGCAAATAAAAGAGAGCTCTCTTTTATTTTTATGCAAGCCAAAAGATGAGAGTATCAAGCCGAGGGTTCTCTCTCTCTCTCATGCTCTCTCTCGCTGTCTCTCCTGATTCAATGCTTTTTTTTGGAAAACATACATTTGCATTGCCAAAGCACAAAAGTTGAATAAGTTCTGTGTAATACAAAATAAATATAAAATAGCTAATAATAATAACTTAAAAAAAAACATATGAATACAATTTAAGGACCAGAAATAAAGTAAGACTATAATATTTGATAAAGACATCATGTTCGTGATAGGGTTTAGTTAATTTAATTATATCTATTTTCTCTTTCTTCTCTTCCACTTCTCTTTATCTCTCTACTCTCTTTTCTCTTTTACTCTCCCTCGTTCTTTCTCTCTTCTCTCTTTGTGTTTCCCTTTCTCTTTTAACTCGTCTCTCCTTTCTCTCTTCTCTCTATTATCTTTTTCTCTCTATCTCTTTTCTCTCTCTCCTTTCTCCCTATCTTCTCTTGACATCTCGCTCTCCTCCTTGAGTTATGTTTTCATTTCATTTCATCTTTTATTTGGTTATTCTCACATCTCGGCAGTGTTTACAACCGCCATTACAGTCCAAACTGGTCAAAACAAGAGACTCAGCCGACTCGATGCATGCTGCATGAGGAGCCCAAACGAAGCAGATTCATCACCATGAAGTGCAACTCACTTCCACCTGCTGGGGAGTGAAAGAGCTATCTAACTATCCGAAGGCTTTATGCCTACATTGACAGCCAGGTTAGTTGCCTGAGTGCTCAACTCCAGCAGCTAGTGTGGAGTATAGAGACAATCATCCTCTCTTCTATAGTTCTGGCACCAGCTACAGCCCATGGCCAAATGCCTTTCCTTGCTCCTCAACCCGCTCCAGCTCCAGGATTGATCCTATCTGCTTTTCACCAACAGTTTCTGCAAGATGTTTGACAAAACTACCCCCAGTCGAGTGGCAGCAAGAGAGCTGATGGGCGCCAGGGCAAGCAGCGTTTTCCGACTTTGACTTCCGCACCTCGGCAGCTAACAGTCGTTTACATGACACTCAAGAAAGTCTAATTATTGGGTTAGTCCAACTATGCTTTGATTATTAAGATGCATGTACACACCTAAGTCAAGCCAAAATTGAATCGAATTGGGTTTCTCATAGTCGAATTAAGACCCCTAGATTATTCGACTGTTAGTCACATTAAGTGTGCATGTACGGATTGGGATTGGATTATACGTTCTGCGCATGTTTGTGATCTTTTCCGGTGGCGAAGGAGACGATAGTCGTGTTGTTTACGCCGTCGGAAAACGAGAAACGGCGATTTATTTAAAAAGGTGGTACAGAAGATGGAGGAAGCTGGTGAATGTAGTTACCCACTATAAGAATTGTATCCCTGGCCGCGGGAGTGCGCATGGCATGCATTCAGTAAAGGTGGAAGCACACAGACACTACGCTTCGATTTCACCCAAGGCTGAATTAAATACATGACAAAAATGACATACATGAAAGAAAAACATGTTTTTCTAAATATGGGTCATGAACGTTATAACCTTCACGTTATAACGTGAAGGTTATAGAGTAGTAACTTCGTGCACATCTGTCAATAAATGTTTTTTTCTCCCGACGTGTTTACGATCTTTATTCATTCATTGCTCTGTGGCCGAACTGGCGGGGAGATTCTCTGATATTATGAATCTTAAAGACTGCGTCGGGTTCTCAGACTCTCTGATACTTCCACAACAAGTAAAGACTTATATGGGAGTTATCTCGCCCATGGGGAAGAAGGAATTGGGGGAATGCCATATACGGACGGGAGGCGGAGGGGCTGTTCCGACGGGAGTAATTTGTTTTCAGTAGAGAGCTGTCAGTTCACTTCAGGTGCCTATCATTTTTCAGACGCTCCATTGTTCTCAGTCATGTGTGTACTCCTCCAGCGTTGAAGAAACGATATGGGCCCGAAGTGAACTGATAGCTGTCTACTGAAAACATCGCTTTCTCCTCCATGTCACGTTTCAATCTGGACTTCAGAGAGTCAAAGCCAAAGTTCCTTTTCCCCCAATTCCTTCTCCCTCATGGGCGAGCTAACTCACACTAGGCGTCTTTACTTGTTGTGGAAGTACCAGAGAGTCGGAGACCCAACGCAGTCTTTGAGATTCATAATATCAGAGAATATCCCCGTCAGTTGATTGATCCTGCCTTTCATTGCTCTCAGGTCATCCATTAGGTTCACACCTTTCTTCTCTCCTGTCACCCTGGAGTACGGTTAACTCATTTGTCAACTTGTTTGTCATCAAGCAACACTTCTGGTGGCTGTCTATGGAGAGAGAAGTTGGGGAATATGTGGCCACCTGTCCTGGAAGAAGAACTCCTGAAGGTACCTCCTGGTCTGCTGTTCCCCTTCTGAAGGTAACACCCCCATTCTTAGGGTGATGGGAAAGATTCTCCAAGATGTTTCACTTAATTTCTGCTGTTCACCAAGGAGACGAATGTCCATGTCCATGAATTCCGTATGGATGTGGGGCCACATCAGGGGCCACAGTTTATCTCTATCAGGCTTTTTGTTATCTTCTTGATGCCACGAGCAGTCTCTCCTCTGGGTATCCACCTCGAGCGTATCCTCATATGAGTAGAGTGCGCACATAACACCCTTCAGTGTGCCTACGGTTACCAGCCGTCTTATTCGTCAGTGTCAGTTCCCATCGGGTGCTCCTCAGAAGCTCGCCCTCATCTACTGGCCCGGGCAGAAGGTCTAGTTTTCCACTTGGGACTTTCCCCTTTGAGTAGTAGCCAGCAAATTTGCTTCCCGGTTTGTGGGTCTCTGACCAGTTCCAAGGTGATTAACCCAGTGGCTGTGCGATTCATGCTCCCCAGATCCCTTAGAGGCCCCCCCCAAACGTTCCATGATGTCAACCCTGACATCAAAGTCAACCCTGTGATGGAGAGTCCTTTAGTCCATTTAGTCTGTGTATTTTTCTCTCTCTCTGTCAATTCTTTTTTTTTTACAAGCGTTCCTGAGACAACACTTTTGTCTCTATTTGGCCGGTATGTCGGACTGTCTCCTGAGTTGAGTCCTCTTGCCAGTGTTAACACCAGCCGCTACATTCTTACTCTTTTCTCTCATTCTGGCTCTCTTTCTCGCTCTCTTGCTCTCTCTCTCTCCCTCTCTATTGTTTCTCTCTTTTTCTCTCTCCTCTCTTATCTCTCTCCTCTCTTTCTTTATCACTTTTCCCTCGCTCCTCTCTCTCCTCTCTCTTTTTCTCTTTCTCTTTTCACTCTCTCTCTTTTCTTTTCCTTTTATCTCTCTCTCTCCACAACGCTCCCTCTCCCTGGCACCTCCAGAATGTGGGCCATCTGCATTGAGGGTGACACTGCTAATCACAGCCATAGAAGCGGCCTGACTGGTGTTGCTGGTGAACAGCCAGCCCAGCAGTGTGTGAGCATACTGAGTAATGCTCACCACACAATGACTCTGTCTGGGCATGCCAGGTCCATAAGCCTCCACCAGCCACGCCCTTTTCCTCTACGCCCTCACAATCACGAAGCAGCAACATGTGTAGGACTTCCTGTCAATTCTCTACGTTTTGGTCAGTGTCCCAGAAGCATTCATTGCAATAGGCAGATGATAGTCGTCAGTCATTTCCTATTTCCCCAATTGAAGCGGTTGTTTTTTGGCTATTCACGCCATTGTCTCTAAAATTAGATCATTATCCATTTCTTGTCTCTTTATCAGTGTTTTTGTTATTTTTTCGTTTTTGGCGTCTATAAATTCTTCAGTTGAGAATGTCAGTTTGTAGGTATTTTTGTGTAAAACTAGAGAGTTCACTAACATTTTTGCAGTTGTAATTCTTTGGGTTGCAATCTGCTGCTAATTCATGAGTACAGACCACACCTTTTACAATGCAACGTTAGTGTATTGATGATGAGGATGTCACCAGCAGGTCATTGGAAGATGAAAAAGAAAAAAAAATGTTGGGGTCTGTACAAATGTACAAACCCCTTCTAGAGCTGGATAAATATATAGTAGGGAATATACAGGGAGGTGGAGAGTATGAGTGAAGAATGCTACGAGGGACAGGTAGACAAGAGGGGTTTAAATACAGGAGCTTAATTTTTCAGTGGAATATTTGTTGTGGTCTTTTACTTGATAGAACTTTATTGAGAGGCTGTCGAATCAAGATGTCGCCGTGGTTGACTACAATTCTTGAATGATGTCATTATATTTGATGTGATGTGATGCAAGGGGGTTTACCCTATTAAAAGAGGTTCACTAAGGTAAAAATGCTTAAGTCGACGTGGAACGGGAAGAGAACCAACTGCCTTTCAGCCTGGTGTACCAAGTGCATGACGCAAAGTAAAGACTTTCACAAGGCCAATTTGATGTGACCTCAGAGCTCGGTCTTCCTACAATAGCACAATATTAATGTCGAATAAAAAGGAAATTACAAGGAAGTGGCTTCCAAATAATACAAAAAGACTTATTTTTATTTGATTTGTTGAATTGAATGGTGCACAAAACGGGGCTTATCTAGGGTGCACAGACAAGTCGATTTTGTGTCTTTACTTTCATACTTAAAAAGGTGCCACGTTGGCACGGTTTATCGGTTCCATATTAACACAGAGGAGACCTGCAGTCTATGCTTGGTCTATGGCTTGTGAATTGTTCAAATCCATAAAAAAGTGATTAATGTTAATATAAGGTCAGTTTTCTGTGCTGTATCTACGTTTATCTACAATCTTTAGAATTCAATGTGATGCCGCAATGGTATCATTCATAGTGAAGTGTTTAATGTAAGAAATGTGCCCTTAAATGGAACAATTATCAGAAGCGCAGGACCTAGCCTAAGAGACCTCCTCCCTTGCTTTTGCCCTCTCTCCCGCTCTCTATTTATATATTTTTTGACTTCTGGATAAAACAGATGCTGTTCTGTAGCTCCACAGGACACATGGCATGTGGGGCCTGTCAGAAAGCACTCCATTCTAATGTGCTGTGGCTTTTCAAAAGCCAATCCCATGTAAGAAATAAAAGCCCAGACAACCACATTACTGTCCAACCTGTCAGCTTTGTTAAATATAAGATCCATTCTGCTTCGCGATGCCTTAAAAGCTGAGCTGGCAGTCGGGGCTGGGGAGGACCGGGGGGGTGACAAAAGCAGATAGCTGCAGCTGAGATTTTTGCAAAGGAGAATGGACACTTAAATGTATTTTTATAGGTTTACAAGGAGTTCATTCTGCTGCCCCATGAATCAATAATAAGTTGCGTGCTGGAGACCCTGGATACAATTATCCACCCTGAAGTAGCTCCCTTGTCACTACAATGAGCTCAGAAGTCAACATGCTGTCTGGTGCAATGGCATTCATGTCCTCCTGCAGCCTCAGTGGGCGCTCTCTCGGGGCAGGACGCATCCAAATAACTTGGACCTGCACATTCCCTTCTGACCTGAATTACTAAAAAAGAAAATAATCAAAGTGAAAAAAATGAGACGTTGTAATATAAATAAAATATTATATAAAGTATAAATCAAGTGTACCTTGTTGGGAGAGAAAAATGTTATAACTTATTCAAGGACATCTTTATTGAAGAATGTGCACAAATGTATAAATATATCATATGTAATGTATTATTACAACAATGCCCCTTAAAATACTTCATGTACACAGTGCCACCGGAGTGACTTAATAGTAATCATATTTTGTTTCCATTCGATAGAGCAAATCATTGCTATCAAACACAATGTTCTGGTTTAATTCACACATTTTCGTATATTTCACCAAGGATATAGCCATTTTAAGTGCATCAGACATGGGAAGCGGAAGCAGCTGCCGCTTGGATTTGCTGAGTCCAGATGGTGGGTCCATGCTTCAGATGAGTTCCCCCAACGTCTCTCTTGGATATTGAGATGTTTTACGCTGCCATGAAAACCTCATTGCTTGCATGAAACATTCTGGAATTCAATCAAGGCAGATCCTTAGTTGGTTTTTGCACGAGATCAATGCTACGAGACAGTCTTTTGTTATTCAATGAGTTGCAGGATCGAAGAAAGGATTTTTTTTTTTTTTTTAAAGAGCATCTAAGCAGAGACGACCGCTGGGGGAGGGAAGGCGGGGGAGTGTGTCGGGGGCCGCAACGAGTCGCATAAATAAATAAAGTCAAATTTGGCCACCATATAATTGGGATAAGATGATATTCCCTTTGCTGCCTTATTCTCCATTGAGTTAAATGAATCTATACTCATTGATATGGGTTTGTTGTTTGCAGCCGTGGATCAAATGTGTGAAGTGAAATAAAATATCGGTATCAAGATAAAAATACAACCAAGATACTCAATATAACATGTATTTTAGATATTTAAGAAGAGAGATCATGAAAGTGACCTGACACTAACTACTGCAGACTGTTGCTGATTGACACAAATTGCAAGATTATAAGCACCTTCATATATGGGATGCTTTATTTTGCAGTTTTCAATCAGATGCACAAAAACTGGCAGGCAATCCTCAAACATGCACATTTAATTTCACTAAAATCTGAAAAAATACAAATATTGCAAAACCAAAACAGTTACAAATCAACCTAATATTTGGTGCACTAATGAGATGAACACATGTTCCTTACGGTTTCTGAAATAATTGATTCCTTTTAATGATGCTGTGTACAACACTACATTTACAAACAAAGCGGTGCGCCAATGCCTCATTGTTGGGATCTAGTTCTGCATCACAAATACTAAAGGAGAGTAATTTGCTTTGAGTCTTGTGGCAAACAAGAGCCATTATACGACTGAGGTGAAAATATTTACGTGTAGCATCCATCACCCATCACCCCTCTGAGATCTCAGTAGAAACATCCACTGAGAGGCTTACTGTGAACAAATCACAGCCATCACAGCCTTCACAGTCTGTATTCACCGACTATCAGAGGCCTTCCCAAATGATCTACCAAGCGCAATTAGCCGGCTTTAATTGTCAAATATGAGCCATATGAACTGGAGATACTGTGATGTATTATAGCAACTGCAGTCTCTCTCTGTTCTCTTTTCTCTCTCTCTCTCTCTCTCTCTCTCTACACATACATATACTAACCTTAAACTGTGTGTGTGTGTGTGTGTGTGTGTGTGTGTGTGTGTGTGTGTGTGTGTGTGTGTGTGTGTGTGTGTGTG
>JAOPUA010000037.1:11058956-11094965 GCA_027122455.1 Trisopterus luscus | reverse complement strand
TTCTTTTTTTCTTTCTTTCCAAAAGTGGAAGCAATATCGTGCAGCAAAAGTTGCTTGCTACCAGAGAGGAAGGAATATGTAAACTTTAGTTTTACACCTACTGTCTTTGGGAAAAAAGAAAACTTCAAATAAAGGAGGATACATCAAACATAGAGCCAGCACACTTTGATCTCCCTCTGAATGCAATAAAGTTATGTTGCATTAAAAATTAAGAACTTGACTTGAAAATAGAATACGGGTGCAAAACCTGTACAGTGTATTGCAAAGAGAGAGAGAGAGTCACATAGTACTTTTAAGAAGACACACATCAATAAATCCTTTGTTTTTACCAAACTATAGTCAGAATAAATCTGGAATCGTAAAATGTGAACAAAAAGTTCAAGTGTGCGGAATTCTTCTGAGACGTTGTTTGGTGGTATTGGTTTTTACATTTGCACGACTGCAACATGTGATCCACAATGTGACCTTAAGCACCAGTGCAAACCATTATATATGCCTGTTGTCCATTTAATAAGTAGAGGACACCAAATGAGCAAAACACTAAGGTTATGTGTAGCTTCACTCTAGCAAATTGCCTGATACAAAAAACTTCAAAATTAACATTATTTTAGTGAACAACATTGCCTTTGCTGTTATATGACTTGCCGACAAGCATCACTATAGTCTGACAAATGGCCAAGGCAGGCAGGACAGTATAATTTACCACTGATTAAACAGCAGGGCACTCCGCATAGAGCCTGGGTTCATTCTGTCAACACAACTCATCTTTATGAAAGCATATATCATTTTCTTACAGCTCTGCCATGCCCCAACTGCAACCACAAGTAAACACAACATCTAAATCTGTCTTAAATGATATAGCATATAATACAATGATTATGCATGAAACAGGAGCGGAGAGACAGATGGATGGATACATAGATGCATGTATTGATATTGATTTGAAATAAAAAAAAACACTACTTAGAATATGCTAATCTTTTGTTACAGTTAAAAATTAATTTGAACAGTTGTGGTTGTCTTTCTTTGTAGAAGCCTGATCTTAAAGACAGGACATGGACAGTAAATTACAATTACATCTGTTATTTGAGAATGATGAGGTTTGGAGGTGGGCTTCTGTTTGGGGTGGGGATCTCTTCCATTAGCGTATGATTAAATAATGAGAAGATGGTGAATATTTACTGGGATATTACAGTGGGTGGAGTGTGTGACCCACTTTAGGCTTTTAGATCTGAACGGGATAAGCCCTTTGATAGTTCTTTGAATGCAGACACCATTTGACAGTCAGTTTGGGATATTAAAATATGCGTCCCTGTTTTCCCCTTCCTCTGCTGGTCGTGTTGAAGATGTGTTTCTGTTTGGCCTCGAGATGTGTGGTTTGAGGTGGATGTGACTGAGTGATGTCTCCTGTAATCTCACGGACAGAAGACGCCCTTCTAGAGGAGGGGTTGAGGAATGCTCCATGAAACATTTATCTGGGAGAAGCTCAGAGATGGTGGAAGAGATGGACTGACAGAATAGAGGAGGTTAGGGGAGAAAAGGATGCCTGGCTGCCTGGCTGCCTGTCTGTCTGTCCGACTGTCTTCAATATTATATACAAATATAGCATAATAATTTAATTACAGAGCAAAATATATAGTACTTTGTCTTTTCATTGGTTTTCGAATGTTTATATTAAAGTAAGATATATTAAAATCAAACAAAATATATTGTTGTCAGTACACAACAGTACACCAAGACGACTTTGTTCCATACAATACAGTCAATGACAAGCCAAATAAACAAAGCTTGACGATATCCAACCAGCATGATGAAGTATACGGCCGTCGTGGGCAAAGGACCATGGGAAAGGCCGCTCATCATGCGACTTTGAGACGTCACACTGCGCTCCCAGCAGCTCTAGTTGTGCTTGGCTGGCCCACTCCGGCCGTAGCCCTAGAACCCTGACTGAGAGACTTGTAGAGTGGCCGCTCCCAGGAGGAGAGACAGCTGCTCTCAGCCACCCAAGGTCATGCTGGCCTTGGGTCATTATCCCCTGAACATGCAGGGGGAAACAGCATTCCTACCCAGGAACCATTAATGCCAGGCTCAGGCAGAGACCAATTACCATAAAGCAAAGGCCAAACAGGGAGACAAATGCATCTAACCACTGGTCCGAGTGGCTAGATGCATACACACACAAACACACATCTCAGAGGTCAAAATTGTCATGAGATCAGACAAGCTATATTTGTATGGAGCCTTTCAAACAGAATGCATGCAAAAGAAGGAAATGTGTATAAGCAGGCACAATGAAGTGCACACATATATATATTATGCATTCTTGCCTTCTCCCTCTGGGATCAATAAATTGTTATGTTATCGTTCTTGAAATAGAACGAGATCATTATCATTATCTGAATTGTCCATCTCTAATACTTCTACATATAATGGAAATCCCCTGTTACCTGCACAGGCCCATTTGCAATCCATCAGACAATACACCAATAGGAGACTGAAGGTCAATGGTGCCTTTTAAATCAATATGAGGTGGAAGTTTTCCCTTATGGCTATTCAGCTTCAGTGCTATTGTAAGAAAGGGAATAAAGAAAACTGTTTTCTGGTCATATTTTACAATTGCATTAGGTTTCTGTTAGCCAATGACAAAGCTCTTTTCTCAGGAGGGCAGAGAGGTGCGCAGACACATCTCTCGCTCTGGGAGTCATGGGACCGAAAGTCTCCCATAATCTACCCTGGTGCCCCCATACTCCTGAGGTCCCTCCCACGTAACCTCTCAGGGCATCGATCAGAAGCCACCTCCAGATCCACAAAACACATGTTGACTGGGTAACGCAAACTCCCAAGACCCCTGGATCTTACCAAAGGGTAAAGAGTAGCATTGTCCCACCATAAAGACAACATCCACATTGCTCCCCTCTGAGGTTCAACGATTGACTACAGAGATTATTGTACAATCCTAGCGCAAGTATTCCCCAGGAGGTGAAGAAATGTGATTCCATGGTAGGTATTTTATGAAAAAAAGGTTATGAAGGGCTTTACACCAACCTCACAATACCATAGCAAGATAATGTTCAGAACAAGGGTTTCAGTGCATGGTTGCGCCATCCCTGCCTCCTGCATGAAGGTCATTTCCCCAGGGTTTAGGAAGTGTTCTTGTTTCTGGGGCTAGTCCAACAACTGCCCCGGGCAAACTCTATATGTTGTATAAGGAGTCTCTTGGATTTGACCTTGTTCTACCTCATAGCCCCCCCCCTCCTGACAAGAGATGCAACAGACCTTGGGTTGCCTTCACTAGAGGCACAGTCAGCCTTCTGAACACAGAATCCCTCACCCTGTCTGGGGTAAGTGCCTGGGGGCAGCAGTACGTTTGGTGATCTTGTGTGGCCAAAGTACTTTTACTTACCTTCTCACCATGTTGAGATGATTGGCAAATATAATACTGATGCCGTGAAGTGGTGTGTGTGTTGAACGCAATGCCAAGAGATCAACAATTGCATTCCATTTGATTTTAAAATCCTCTTGCCCTTAATGTTTCCACACTCTTCACAATATTTTCACAACTACCAATTGTCTGTGCTTGAGTGCACTTGTAATTTTAATGGAAAAGGGACATTAAGTTTGATCTTCCAGCATTCTCGAATACAAGTCTGCAGTCACTGTATTACCTCCCAGCCTTCATGGTGTCAAACTTTGACACAGAAAAAAAAACGTCAAGCCATTTTATAATGAAAAACTATTCACAAATGAAAAGCTGTTCAGTAGCGTAGTGCTGTGCAGGAATGGGTGGATGGTTGAGCTGTACTCAGCATGATGTCCAATATCTCTTGCATTTAATTAGATCCCAACCGATCCTGGAATTAAGGGGCCGATACCGATATTAGGGAGTAAGAAATTACCAATATCGATACATCGTCCGATATTCAAAATATAGATATATTGGCCATTATTCAATATATATTGTCGTATTCTGGGGGTTGAGCAGCTCCTTGGGATTTGCTGCTCAGCCTCCAGCAACGCTTTAGGCCACAGCAACACCAAAATCATATAGTGGTACCATACTAGTGTATAACCGTTATAATTATATATACAAAGCCGATACTACAGATAACACGTATCAAAATACCTCTATCTATGAAAATACACTATGACTCCTGTTCATGATGACATCATGTTGATGTGGTGTGCAGTTGAAAAAAGAACCCTCACTGAACGTGAGAAAATAAATCTGCAATCCATCTACCACAGGAACATTTCAGTGAACCCCCCCTGCTGTTTCACAACTCTTGTACTGTTAATGTGACTTTGTCAATGACAGGCTGTTGAGTGTGTAACAAATTTGCCCTGTGTCAGTGACTCTCTTTGTGCCTGTGGAAGACAGAGATTTTATACCTCATAGCCTTAATTATTAATAATGATGAATTCATTATTCATCGTTCTAATGTTCCTGTACATATGCGGTACATTTCAACAGCATTTTTAATAACCACGACAACGCTCCTTGTGACCATATCGCTTTCATGATTCAATGTTGCAGGTCACTGCGCTGAAAAAAACAAGAAACGATTCTCTTGGATGAGATGAAGGGGACCAAATTACATCAGTCCACAATGTTAATGCACCTGCCATATTTGAATAGCCTTAGATGTTCAATAAGGAATGTTCACGCTCCTCCTCCCTCTCTCCCTTCCACCACACTGGGGTGATCAGCTGGAGGAAATCAAGCCCCTCTCTTAAATTTCCTCTCAACTGATTAAGATAAACTGCTTTTCAGCCATGGTTAGCCCCCAACCAATCAATTAAAGTAATCAATTAAAGGCCTGCCGGCTGAGCCTTTGGTAATTGAGGGGTTGAATAAACACAGGCTTTTAATGCTGATGATAGAGCCATAACAAAGCCATAGGCATGAAAGGGGCTTGAAAAATGTAATTTCTGGGATTTGGGTAAGTCTCAATTGTAAGACATCTAAGGAGAGCTGGGTTTCGTTATTTATTTAATTTCATTCCCGGAGCAGCACTGGATGTTTCTGGTGTGCGGCCAGAGATCCGGCCCTAGGACGTTAAATATTGAATGTAATCTTCAGCCAGGCCTTTCCAATTGGCTGTGGCTACTTTTTGGGGGGAAAAAGTGGCAGCAGAATTCAAACATGATACAGTGTTCCAGCGTGGCCTCCGGTGGAATAAAATCTTCAGAGGAGGGTGAAAGGGTCTCTTTGGCTGAGCCTGGCCTCTTCAGTGCAGCAGGCTGGGGTTTCAGAGAGCTTGTTCCACTACAGGGATCCAGTAAAAGCCACAAAAGGCTCCCTGAGTCACATTTGCTTTAATGCCTTTTTATGTTAAATAGTCTCATATTAACACATGAACTCATGCTTGCACCAAGTCTTACATTTGCGTATGTGTTCTAATTGTTCCATATCATTCAATCAATGTAGTCATACATATGACAACACCTTTGAAATGGTCATAAACAAATAAACATTCAAAAGAAACGACACATATAATAAATTCTGAAATTGACAATGATCTCCATCCACACAATCTGGGCTTAAACAAATATCAATAATGTTAAAGTAGCATGCATAGGTATTTCCGGGGTTAATCCCTGTTTTAAAATGAAGAAGCAGAAAGAAATACAGTGTCTGCCCCAGCTGCCCCGGATGATTATCTAACAGCCACATAACATAATTGAACATTTCCTTTGTGTTCAGGGACACAGCGGCAATTAGCTAACAAGTGGGTCATCCATTAACCAGTCCTATGGCCTTGGGAGGAATATAAGCCTCCAGGGCAACACTCTACAATGCTGTGTAATAGAATGGCTAGCAGTGAGATTCCATTAGTAAACATTTCGAAAATCACTGTGCAGGCAGGTCTCCATTGGGAATGACAGAGCTGATTATTTACAATAAATGCACATTGCATTTTATGGCTGTTGTTTTCGCTTCATGTTTTTTTATGAATCCCTTATGAGTCGTTTTTTCCCTCTCTTTTCAACCTGGCTATTCTTCCGTCGGGCACGTTCAAAGTCAAGCATGCTTCATTAACTCATCTGCAATGCCCCGTTTGTTCCGCTCTGCAACGCAAAACTGCTTGTGATGCGTGAGCCTGCAAAAGGATAAAAAAGCCCTGTCCTCAGCTTTTCACTTCATGGGATCTGGTTATTGACCTAATCCCTCCACTGTGACTCCACCACAGCGCTCATGTCAACCCCCTCAATTAAACACTCAAAAGAGCTGGACCAACACCCTGGTCATAGGCTTTGACTGGCGTCGGATAATGTCTCCACCCCCCCCCCCTCCCTCCCCCTCCCCTTTTCCCAACTCCTCCTGAAATAGTTGACTTCAAAATAAATACTTTATGCAGTATGCTTTTCTCTGATGAAATAATTCATCGAACACACTAACATTTGTAATAGCTAGCCAGCCCCTCTCACAACGCTGCCGGAGCATGTAGTACGACTCAAGGTTGATCAATAAAGGGCCTTGGGGGTTTTATTTTTCTGTTCGGCGATCAAGGCTGTCAGATTAGTATAGGTACAGTGTAAATAGGACCGCTCCCTCGGCAGAGACGGGGGGGGGGCTCCTAGGGAACAGGTTGGAGCATGGCTCTCTCATTAATATGATTAGGAAAACAGCCCGAGGGCAGCAGGGATGCAGAGCAGCGCACAGGGCCAGGCCCACTGGACGCCCGACACAGTGCAGCGCCACAATGGCACTAGTCCCGGTTTTGTTTCCCCCCCCCCCCCTCAGTCTAATTTTGTCGATCCATAACAGTGAACCCCAATGTGTTAATAGCCTGGGCTCCACGTGGAGGTAGTAGTCTGACGCGGGCGTCCGACCGAGGAGACGCGTGTACTGTGTCGCGTCGCCATCGCTTACGTGAAGGAGGCTCTCCATGTCGAGGCTTGGCTCTAGTTGCGTGAGTATGTCGGGGAAAGAGAGACGTGATGAAAAACGGTTGATATGGCATCAGGAGTTCATTGTGTCATTTTGTGCGGTAGCTGATTTTGACTTTTGCTGTGTAGTCAACATTTTTTTTTTCTATACCGACTATTTCTATTTTCCTTATCTACTTATTTTCTAATCCTTTCATCTTTTACCCTTCAATTCTAGAAAAGATTGGAAAATTCTCTGACGCACAGAAACTCTCTCTCTCTGTTCATCGCTCTGTCTCGCCCTCGCTGCTGCTTTCACACAGTGTGTGACACAGTGTCTCCCTTGTATCATTCTTGCAGCTCTGCCTCTATCTTCCATGCTCTCTCACTCACTCACACTCTCCTACACACATGTTCTCCCGCTCTCTGTCAAACCCACACGCATCTGACTAACACACACACACAAATGCACACAAACAGGCACGCTGCATGGGGAGGTTTTACACAGTGAAGGCTCTATCATCATACTCCAAGTGTAGTCTAAGTGTGAAAGATGAAGAGGTAAAAAAAAACAACATTTCTACTCCTTCATAGAAATTAGCAGAAATGCTTTATATTAATGAGGTGAAACAAATGTAGTAAAAAAGTATGTGAACATATAATTGACAAGTGCTAATGATCAGCAAAGTAGAAGGCTTTCTCCCCCACCGAAAGGTAAAGCATTTAGCTTAGCTTTCTCTTTTTCTTGTCGCTGTCATCTAACGCGTGCTATGATCCCGGAGAGTGGTCAAACCTCTAAGGATGTGTTTCTTTCAATGTACTACTCACAGTGTCTCCGTGGTGACTTTGGATGTGGTGAAACAGGATGTTATCTCCTCACTCCGACACGAGACAATGTAAGTGTTAGCAGGTGTTCCACGCTCAGCAGAACAGGTGAAAGATGAGGCTGGTGAGGAGGAGGATCTCAACTTGACAGAGTAACCTAACAATCGCTAACTAACAATTCAACATCATTCATTAGTCATAATTCCGTTGCACATTAAAAGGGTAATAATGGTGTTCATCGTGTTTATCATGAAGATGATGATATTATTATTTTGGTTGAAAATTATAATATTCTTTTGTATAATAGCAGTAATAATAATACCGTAACGAGAATACCTTCTCGTTCAACCAATGTTCAATGTTATGTCTTGCTATACCACGTCCGAGGTATACTGAAGTTGCATGTTCCTCTCTAATATGTGTGATCCATAAACTTTGATCCAGTTGAATGAAAATGAAAAGGAATGCAATTAATATGATGACACTTGAGAAGAATGAGAGAAATTAAAAGAATTTGTACAAGGTACATTACATTCTTTCATAAAGGCTTGCAGGACTAAATAAAGATAGATGAAAATAAGGGTTTTGAATCAAGGGTGTTTTCAAATAATGAGTACCAAGGTTGACCAGTAGATGGTACTCTACTGTGGGAATAACTATTTAAAGGGATTCACATTGTGCTCACTTGGTGAGTGTAGATAAAGGAAAGTGAATAACATTTCATCATGTCATATTTGCAAGGTATAATCTTCATCAGAGGTGCCTTCATTTGCCATTGTTTACTCAACAAACCATAAGATAGAGGCACACCCTATAAAAAAAAAAGTCAGATCAAACATTACAACAATTTAACATAAGCACATGTAATGCCTCAATAAAATCTAATAAAATATTACCATGCAGGACTGTGAAAGTACTTGACAATTGTTGCACCTGAGGAGATCTCCCCCTCCCCCAATGTCAGCCAAAAGTTTAAGCTGCGGCTAACTTTGTTGAATGATGGAAAAGTGAGATTGTCCCATCCAAAGAGAAGAGAACAATGCATTCGGCTGCTTTGTTCCCCTGTTTTTCAAACACATTTGTTATTTGATAAGGTCCTGGAAACAGTTAGTGTGATGCCGGTGGGAACCCACATGGAAAGAATACATTTTCTATCAATTGTCCTGTTCTTATCCTCCAGTGGCGTTTGCTGGGTGTGGGAATAGGCAGCGTTCTGGGCACTGGTGCTCTGAGATAGTATTCACCCAGCACACCACCGAACAGGCTTCATTCAGCGTGGGGGAGCCGGGGGCTGCTACACCCAAGCATTGTGCCCCACGATGGACAATGTACACTATCTTTGGTGTAGCTACAAAGACGCCAAGGAGAGATTTTATTGTATGGTTTGGCATGGAGTCTTTGCAGACTCCCTCTTCTTCTTTTATTCTACGTTCTCCTCTATGCTTCTCTTTCTCTTACTGTGTGTGAGTGTGTGTGTGTGTGTGTGTGTGTGTGTGTTTGTGTGTGTGTGTGTGCGCATATGTTTTTGTACTGCAGTTATTCCATTACATGATTTTGATTTTGAGACGCTGTAGCAAATGTACTGAGAATTTGGCAAAATGAATTTCCTCTGCTCTCTCTCTCTCTCTCTCTCTCTCTCTCTCTCTCTCTGTCTCTCTCTCTGTCTCTCTGTCTCTCTCTTTCTGTCTTTCTCTCTTGCTCTCTCTCTCACTGTCTCTTTCTGTCTCACACACGCGTGCACACACACACACACACATACACCTCTCTGTTACAGACTTTAAACTGCATTTGTATAAATTTATATAACATTGATAAACAAGACAAAAAAAGAGATGCATTTCACAAAAAGTATTTTTTCCTTTTAAAATTCTAGTTTTTTGGTTAATAATGACTAGACATAAGAAGTTAAATGTGAAATGTAGTTGATTATCTTAATAATTGCTGTCTCTGGATGCAGAAATTCTTAGCTTAGTTTTGATTAATTTAGCGGCAGACCTTGTCGGATGGGAAACATGGGAGCTAAACATTTTTAATAGTAGCTGGACCCACTTGTGCCACCCACAGAGACAGCACGTTGCATTGGTTAAATTAGTATTATGATTTTAGGGGATAAATAGCCGTTCCACCTAATTAATCCAGATCATCACAGGGGATATGACACCATGAGCCCCATAGATCAAGGAGCACAGATCAAAGGCATCGCTGATGTTAGAATGCTACACAGGCAAAAAAAATGCTCCTTATTTATTTCTATGTACTGATGGTCAGTGAATTAATAGCTAAAGAATACAGCAACACATGCAAATGCATTCATTCATGGTTGATGGTTGAAGGGTGTTGCATCGTCTTGTAACCAATAAGCATATCTAATTAGGGAATGGGGTTTCAAAACATAAAAAGCTGAAAAGCTTGTGGAACAGGCTTTTAAGAAACACAACTTTGTAATTATCATAATGTAGTCACAGTCAGCTGAAACATGTGCATGGCATTCAAGTATTTGTAACTGCATATGATCAATGTTATAACTAGGTTTTGATCAATAAGTTAGCTTGGCATCGGTTTGTGGCATCGGTTTGTGGCAGCTGAACCTGTCATGAAAATAGGCCTTTGACATTTACCGCTAGATTCCGTATTACAATTTACCATAAGAATGTGTTACTGATTTCAGTGAAACATTAAAGAAAACCAAAAAATACAAGGCTATATTTATAATTTAGGAGATGTATTTATCCAAAAAAATGAAAAAGATTAGGTATACTA
Organism: Trisopterus luscus; assembly: GCA_027122455.1. Lineage (NCBI taxonomy): Eukaryota > Metazoa > Chordata > Actinopteri > Gadiformes > Gadidae > Trisopterus > Trisopterus luscus. The sequence goes on along the minus strand of JAOPUA010000037.1, from coordinate 11,084,510 downwards.
GTAGTTCTACATTTAATGCTTAGAAATACGTTTTACTTGGCCGCATAGATTAGTGATGCTTTTGTCTATAGCATTGGAAACATTACCATTCATTTTTTTTGTTTTTGGAATTTAAACAGCGTTCCGTAAAAACTTTGGCCTTCCACACACCAAAATAATACAGACGTGAGCTGTGCTCTCTCTATTCAACACAAACTGGCTCTGGCTGTGCTCTCAAAAATGCCAGTGTCATGCCAAGTTTACCACACATTCACTGTTTACTATTGGCTGTTACACATTTTTTTGCATATGCTCTGCTATCCCACTTAAATCATCTGTGGTCCCAGGGCTTGTTTGAACACATGCAGTGTTGCTGCGGCCATCTCTATTTCCATTTTTTTCAAGTGAAGAAAAGGCATTTGCATGAAATAATAATCACTATTTCAGACATTTCATGTGTCTTTGTCATATCTTCGTCATTTTATTTCAATGTTGTTACAGTATTTCACAGCCTCCACATGTACACATCTATCATTCTGGGTTTCATGAAGACGTATGGCTTAATGGGTATCTGTATGATGGGCATGTTTCGTTTTTTTTTTAATATATATATATATATATTTGATGTTGATTTAGGTATCCTTAGTAACGACTAAAGCCTCTTTAAAAATTTTGTGTTGTAAATGTTGAATGGACCATCCATATGTCCTATCTTCCTAGGTTCCCTGGGCTGATTTATGAGCGGTCTGTCTTTCATAATTCATAGGAACTGTCTACGATAAGCGATGTTTTAAGACAAAATAATTAAGACAAACAAACAAGTCAATCTATATCATCAACACATAGCCTACAGTAAATCTGTAGCCAAAATCCTGCAAACCCTTGAGCAAAGCATGGATCAAAATGCCCAAAGCATAGACTATTGAAAATGAATCATACCAAATCATACACATTGTCATATGATACACTGTGTCTTTGTTGTGTGTTCTCAAAAGCAGCAGCAGCAGCGCTGTTTGTTTTGCCCCCCCCGCTCCTTTGCGGAGGCATGCCTACAGTCGCCCCTGAGTGTGGATGTCACTGTGCATTAGGAAGTATGCGATTCAGGATGTTCCATTTAATCTCCTTGACTTCCCCAGTAAGGCAAGAAGGGAGCCAAGCAGCAGTAGCGGCAGCGGCAGCAGCAGCAGCAGCAGCAGCTGAGGGAACCCTGGCATCCTGTAGCAGAACAAAGCTGGCTGACACACTCTTTGCCTGAGGGGCCGCGTTCCCTCTCCCAGGCCTGGTGTGCGAGCGTGTAAAACAATGAGAAACCCGTCAGCTGACAGAGACACTAAACTGCAGTCACTTCAGATGACAACGGTGCCTGAGAGAGAGAGAGCGAGAGAGCGAGAGAGAGAGACAGAGACAGGCCTGGTCTGGGACCAAGTGCAAACAGCCTTTTGGAGGAGATGGAAGTGCCAGAGCTGTCATTCAGCAGCACATCTGAAGCCGTTCTGCTGTACGTTTTTCAAAGCGCTGATCGTACGCTGTACACCCGCGCACACGAGTATGCGGCGGCGTTAGAGCAAACAACAACAATGGCCTCTGGAATGGGATCGCTTGTAGGAGCGCAGGAGCGTTCCACCATTACACCCCTCTTTATTTCACAGAGCAGTGAGTTGTGGAGTGTGTCTGGGATCACACACACAGCACTGTTCAGACCCGGGGGGACGTTAAGCAGGAGCAGATGTCGGTCGGACAAAAAGGTTGAACGAGACGCCTCAGCCGTGGCCCTTTGACCCTCTAAGGCAACTCAGTTCAACTTAACCATCCCCCCCCCCAACCCCTGTGTAACAACAACCAATGACAAAACAACACAATTGAACCACTCATCCCACAAGGAATAGGAATTATAATCAGGGGAGTTATTTAGGTTGACCTGATTGTAGCTCAGCTGAGGCGAATGCCTTCAGAGCTTCACCCAGAAGATATCACTTTTCACCAGTGACTTTGAAATGCTTTGCACACAGAGACGGCCGTTTTAGTAAACAACAGGGAATCAGAATGTCAATAGGAACCCTGATATTTGGATCGGCTGGTAGACATTTCATTAACATAAAACACACAAACATACAGACAGACACACACACACACACACACACACAGTTTCCACAGGAGGATGAGGGCCAGTCTAAAGGGTGGGGTGGTGCTGCCCCAGCTTTCTGGCGTGTGTGTGCCGGGTGTACCCCTGTGTATCTCTGGGGTGCACGCAGCTCTCCAGCCTCCTCCGCTCCCCTCATTAGCACATGGCTGGCTGCTAGCGGCGGCGGCTGGCTGCTGGCGGCGGCGGCGGCGGCTGGCGGATCCAGAGCATGTCAGAAGCCATATCTAGGAGCCACTTGAAATGACAAGATGAGAATGCAGGCCAAGGGCTGGCATATGGTGCTGATTAACAGTGAAGTTTACAGCGGTTCTCCGTTTCTGAAAACATGATCCGAATCTACTGCGACTATCCGGCCCCCATCGCCACGTAGCACGAGCAGCGGATCTCCAGGGACATCCAGGGAGGCCATTGCTTTTGGATCGAAGAAGACTCTTAGCTCACTTGTTTAAAACAACCACCTTTTGTCCGGATTTGATGTGCTTAACGATTCCCTCATAAACAGTTCTTCTGTAATTAATGTTTTATTTGCAAGCTTTTCGTCTTTTTACCCTCGAGGGATTTTGCCAAAAGCTAATGGAATTCAGTGTGTGTACCGTATGCAAGCAACGGCACAATTAAAAGCAAATATGTTCAGAAGGAGAAATCTTTAAACTATTCCACATATGAACGAGTGATTTCAAACAGTATCGTCTTGTGTTGGATGCACCCTCCCCTCCTCCCATACGGATCTGAGCACTAACTCCCCTCAAACAAAACTTTCTCTGCCACATTCGATGCAGCAACATCTGGCTCCTCATGTAGGCACTTATTAGGATCAAATTAAGTAGAAATGAATGGGATGATACATGACAGGGTGCAGATGTTCTATGCGGTGGTGTGAAAATCTGGGGGCAGAAAACAGCTTAATGAATTCTGCTTCTTACAGCAGGGGTGAAGCTCTGGGTTCACAGGTTAAAAAAAAAGGCTAATTAAATTCCAGCACAGACACACACGCACAAAATAAATGTTTGTGGCTCTTTGCTCCCCTTATTCATCCAAGGCACGCGTGCAGAGGCCTAATGTTTTGATTTGCTATAATTGAGCAACAGATGAACATGTAAATGAATGGTCCACTCTGTGGTGAATTCATGCAGCAGTGTAATGTGACTCTCGGACTACCAGTTTGTCTATTAATTACATGCTTCCTAAACCTTGATCAAAAGTGCTACGGAACAACACCTGGGATGCATTATTTGCCCAGTCGCTGGCTTCATGGAAGGCAAAGGACATTTCAGTGTTGAAATTAAATCCTTTCTTTTTGGCTTGAAACTCCACTCATAACTTTTAGCAATGGTTTTGGTGGGAACTGTTTCTGGACTTCCGCCGCTCCTTGAACAGATTGATTTGGCTCTCACTAATGATGCTCCAAGAGTTCAATTGAGGATCATCAAAATGCATCATCAATATCTCTAAAGCGTTTAATATTCTCAAAAACAAACCTGAACAAATGCAATGTTTTTTCAATTTGGTAAATCATTCCATTTTGGATGTATTGGTCTTATCTGTTTAAGAAGTCCAACTTTTAATTGACATGCACCAGGTATTTAATAAAATAATATTCAAATAAAAAGGTCAATGTGCCTTTCAAGATTGGATAGATCTGGATAAATATATCAATGGGCACTTAATACATACTTACATTAAGATAACCCATGAAAGGAAAATAAAAATGTAAGTTCAGTTGAACTTGAGTTCGCTTTAATTAAGTGTCGGCCAATCCTATTCTTCCTGGACCTTGCAAAAAACCAAAACTTGCCATTTATTTATTAATTTATTTATTCATACTTTACAGTCCTACGGCTCTTTCATGGAAAGCAGATACACAAGCATGGAATTGGCTAGTGATTACACTGTGGCTTAATCTGTTGAGGAATTAATACGAACTGCGACTTATCAACCCGTTCAAAGAGACCCTCTCCGATTGGCTTGTCCCTGAAGGGTAAAAGACTGTGTTGGGCGATAAAGATGTCCTGACTCATCATGAAGTTTTGGAGGTGGTGTGTGTGGTGATCCAAGGCATAGGACATATTCGCCGGGTTTTCGCCATGTTGGAAGTCACTGGCGTGAGATAGCGATTTTTATATTGAGGAGTCCTAATACGGGTTCATACAGCAATGGAGATCACATTTATACAAATCACATTTATTATTATGTCCATCAGGCCAGAGGTTATTGGAAAATCTCTGGTACTAAACAGCAAATATAAGCCTCAACGCTGGAACCATGCAGGCAAACATGGCACAGCTGCCTCCATGCCTGTAGATAAAACTTCCCATCGGTTCTGCTGAAGCAGCTTCGCCTGTATGACCTTCGATAAGGCTTTTTGCTCTGACAAAGAAAAAGGTAAGAGGGCCATACTTTAGTGTGATTAGTGTGTGACCCAGCTCATCAATATTCGCTGAAGGCTGTTTATAAATTAATAAATCACTAAATAAATGAATACGTTGGGTGTATTTGTTCTGGTGAAACGCACGGTAACGTTGCCTCACCTTGCCTCATCCAAATCCAGACACTTATCCAGACCTTTGTTGCGTCAAGTTCCTGGTCTTTTCCAGAAACATTGTGTGGGGGCTGACTAACATGACCTGGATTGAACTGTTTGAACCTGTGAACCTTTAAAATACAGGATCTATGTCTGAGGATAAAACAACCTTTTATCAATCAAGATTGGTACAAATAAAACCTTACACGCAAGAGTAGGCTACAAGGCTATAGGTTTATGTTTATTTTATTTGTAACATACAACTATGTCCAACCATAGCACACACACATACACACACACACACACACACACACACACGCACCACAAACACGCACGCACACACCAAAAACACACACACACACCACAAACACACACAAACACAGAATCCAGAAGCAGAGAAGCGAAAAAAAACACATACAAATTCATTCACAAACACACACACACACATTTATTTTTATTTCGACCAGTAACAATGGGGCACAGACAAGCTATACCGCAAAATAGCCAGTGACATCACAGGTCTCAGGTGACATGGTTGCTGCAGGGCCATTAGGCCCCAGAAGGAAAATCCTGTTTAACACAAATGATGTCATCATTGGTCGTAATGTGACTTGAGCAAGCTGTATCGGTGGTAGTTTCATAAGTTGATTATGACTTCATTGTTGAATCGCAAATTCTCCTAATTATACCCTTGAGAACTATTATTTGGATGTATTTACCTTTTGCGGTGTTTGGCTTACTTTTCATTCAAATCACCAAGTCTCTCTGATCTTGTTAATGTCTGCTCAGACTACATAGTATTCTCCAGAGCTCCAACAGTCAACTTTAATGCACATTTAAACTAGCCCACTGTTTAAGGGCTTTAACATGCTTTTGACTTTGTGTGTGTGTGTGTGTTTAATGTATATTTTCTGAAGCAAAGATGTACTTGAAGCAGAAATTACCTTTAGCATTTGTGATACTGCTGTAGAAAAAGAAAAATAATTACTGTGGCTTGAAGGACCCAAGAGAGGTTCAATTACCGATCAGTGTCGGTTGAATTTTGAGGCTTTTATATTACTGATAGAAGCAAATGAGACAAGAAGATTGCCAATTTCTGTGTTACAATTTCAAATGTTCAATCTAAATGCATTCCACCAGGTTTGATTGCCCACAAAATCTGGCATAGCAATTTACATGATACACAGAGGGAAAGCCACAATGCTTAGCCACAATTACTAATGCATTACTAAATCGCTAAACGGCAGTTTTTTCCAAACTACTCCCGCTGTACATTCTCTTTTAAAGCCCCTATGTGTACATTGGAATAAGCTGTGGCAGTAAGAGCTTACCCTGATTTATCTACCTGGCAACTGTATTTTCAGTTAAATAAGTCATTTTACTGGAAACGGTGTTACTACCTAGTCAGTACTTTATTCCATTTTCCTAGTGTAGTAGTTGATGTAATGGCTGGAGAAATGTGACTCACAAACAAAAGTACTGGCGTTCTCTTTTTGTGTGTACACTAATCTCAAAGAGGAACAGGAGAGCAAAAGTAGTCAAAAATAATAGCTATGAGAATACAAAAATATTTTTATGTTTGGAAAGTCATGACGCAAAGTTATTGCAAATATATTATAAAAAGCCATGTTTTTGTCCTCTCTGGAAATGTGTTGTTGAAACTGCTTTCACTTGCCAAGTGGTCTGACTCGATAAGTTCAAAGTGTTTTACTTCCAGGGAAGTCCCTTGATTTACCATAGAGCCCTCAATCAGCCTGAGCCCAACGCAAGTGGATGCAAAGCTGTGTCCAGCGGCTGTCTTTTTTTGGGGAATCCTAAGGGGACGTTTCTCTTATAGCAGTTATACACAGCCTTGAAAATGAACCTATGCGTAGGTAGTACAGAGCGAGCCTATAAAAAACATTTCAGTGTAGAACCGTTCCTTTGCAGTGGTGCAGTGGGGATTTCTGACATTTGACGTAGAACAGAGATACCCTTTCACTGACCTGGGCCTAGCTTAAAGACATTCAAACATTAATAAAGCAAGGAAAAAGGGTGGATATTGCTATTGTGGCTGGGAGAACGACTTTGCACGTGCACACATGCATGCGCGCACGTTTTCCACTGATGTGATATTTTAGCGGTGGCAGTAGGCCTTGTGTGACACCACAGTAGGCGCCCAGCAGCTTATCAGTTTTAACAAACACTAACAACAGAATGTTTTCCTGGCGTTCGCTGAAAACCTCGACTACACTCTCAAATGCAGGTCTAAACGCTCCACAAAAGACATAATTTTTGAACACTCAAAATATAAATAACAACTAATCTCTGTGTTTTTTCCGCAGCACATAGCTATGTTCTCATGAATTTGAGCTTGAATGACTTTATGTAATGTAAATACTTAAAGCAATATAATAGTAGGAGGGGATCAGTGAGTTGACTTAATCTACAATACAGTTTGGCGAAATGAACTCAAGAACTCAATGACGATGATTATAAAATTTCCGTCATGACATGCAACACAACAGTGGATCCTTCCTTACGTTAAATTAAATAATGTATAACTTGTAGACATTAGTGTGTTGTACAATCGAGGTTCAGATCAAACTTTTCCATAAAATAACAGAAAAGCAGGAACTATCCGAATATGGTACCATCATAATTGTACCTAAACATTTTAACTACACTGAATTGAATCTCCGATATAATTTTGTGCAGTAAACCCTTTTTTAGATAAAACATTATGTTAGTGATTAGAACGGAGGTATAGTTAGTGCTGCTGTGATTAAACAGAATTGATTGGGATGTCCTGATGTGAGGGATTTGAGTTTTGCCTTATAGCTTTTCAGAGGCTTCAGACACACAGCGGGAATAAGATAAAAAAGGGGAGGGGGGGGGGGCTTTAGAGGACAGGGGGAAAAAAAATACAGCGCATTAAAAACAAATCTACTGGGGGCTCCAGCTCCAGTAGCAGCTTAAGTGTGCCAAGACGATTAAGGGGTCAGTGGTCGTAGAAGGCAGGTCCACCGTACCTGATGCCACACCGGCCCATGTGAGGCGCTGCCAAAGCCCATCTCTCAAAATCCAAAAAACACACGCATAGGAGACATAAAGAAGGTCATAGCAAAGTTACGGAAGAGCGCCATAACAAGCTCAGCAGATCTCGTGCCTGCTCTAATCAATCTTACATGACTCAAATCTGTTTTTTCTGCTAGCGTCTTTTGACGGAGCCTCGTTTTGCCAGGCGTCCACTGGTTTGATCTGAAGTATTTAAGGAAAGTTCTTATTCTCAAAGAAGGCCATTTTAAAACACAGACAAAGTAAAAAAAAACATCTTAACAACAACTTCAAAAAACATAAATGTGATAATCCTGAACAAATGTGATTTAAATCATCATTGTCATTGGCGTCATTGTTAAAACGTCTCCTTCATATAGTCTACATCATATAGTCCAGGAAACCTAGCTTAGGAAGTGTTTAATCACTGTGTCCAAAGGGGTGGCGGGTGGAAAGAGCCCAAGATAGGTAGTGACATAAACTGTGAGGCGAGCCATGCTTCTTCTTCAGCGTTCACACAAACCAACACCGTTAAAAAAATAATTTAATTAATTTCAGGAACACCAGCAGGTCTGTAATATCACTCCCCAGGACCAACAGCAGGTGGTTGGAGGACCGCCCCATTGGACGGTGCGAAGGAGGAGTCAGAGAACATCATCTGCAAGGTGCTATTGAGAAGCTGACATTTGAAGAAGTCGGAGCACCTTCTAACAAACGATGGCCATTGAAGAACGCAGGCAGTGACCAACTGGTATGAACGCTGCCAGTGTCTGGGAAAAATCGTTGGAAACTCAACGGTTAAAAGCTAATGAAGCCTGAGTGAATGGGATAAAAAAAATAATAAACACACATTTTACGCTTTTTTTCCCCCTTGTGAAATACCGGTTGGTGTTCTGCGCTGTATGGGCGAGTGACTCGACATTTCCCTCGTATCAATAAGACCCTCTCTCTTCTCCTGGTCTAGTGTCACCACTGGTGACTCTGAGTGGCTCCCCCTGCCAAAGACCAGCTTTATCAGGCAGCCAATTTAACAAGACAGCTCCTTTCAAGCCTGTTGGCTTCTCCACTGGTAATGGATTTCCTCAATGACTGTCTCCCTTTCTCCAGGTTTCACACTTTTCCCTCCTCTGCCGCTTGGCCCCACTCCAGACTAGATCTCTTGCCATTCACTTTGATTTTCAAAGGTAAGTGATCCGTCGCTCCAGGCCTGACCAGCATTGCCTGAAATCTGGCCTCACTTTGGCTCCCCCAGGCCTGACATTGTACACTAATGCAAAGTGAAGTGCCACGTCTAAATAGCCTGTCAATTCTCCCCTTTACTCCCATGGTCTCCTTCCTCAACGGCACCTCCCACCATTTCCCATTTTCTACCCGTCTACCCTACAGTTTGCCTCCATGTTTTTTTAAGCTCTCCCAGCTGGGACACGTTTCCAGGGGGTTGGGGGGATTTCAAATGATACAGTGATATTAAGGGACGTTAAAGTGGTGGATGATATTTTTGGCCCACATCGTTAATGAAGAGTGATGCTGTTGAACTGCATGAGAGGCAGCGAGCACACAATGGTCATGTGATGTGATTGACTTTGGCTTTCACAAGCAGCTAGCAATACCACACGCCGCTCTCCCTGACGTGTACAACGCTGACGTGACGCGTGCCAGAGATACTATTGGTCTTTGTTGCAAAACTAGAACTTGACAAAAATGGGTCTTCTTTTAGTCTTTACTAACGAGAAATAAGAAACAAGGAGGATGGGAGTTCCCTTTCCACACTTGAGGCCCTTTGTTCGCCTCCATTTTTTTCTTGATGGGGAATTAGAAGGTGTATGAAGACAGTGGCTATAGATGTTGTTTAATAGGTCAGAGCTGTGTCCACTTTGCCCACATGCTGCCAGGTTGTAGGTTTCATGACAGGAAAACATAAACCATGTCTCACATCGTAGGAAATACAGCAGATCTGGCTCTTTAAGGCCCAATCCCCTGCCATATGATCTGTGTAAACCAAATCACTGCTGACTTCCTTACAGGCTGACAGGCGCCCAGGGCGCTACATAATGGAAGCCAAATGGCCAAGACAATGTAAGGGTCAGTGCTCTGATAAACAATGCAGTAATTACCGGGTATCTTTTAGGAGAGACTTTCAGAGTTCCGTCTCAGAATTGGCTCCAAATAGGAATACTTCTTATAGTTATATTTGTTGTTTATATGTTAAAAATGGTAATCTTTTTGATAATATTTTCTGTACAACAGATCTGGAACAAACTCTGAACATGTGAGATATGAGAGATGAGAGAGATCTACCTCACCACTTTATTATCTTAAATCAGGGCTCGACACTTTTCTCTTTGCTGCAGATTTTAATTAAAAATTAATGTATGCACTTTATTCTCTTCCCATCTTATACTTTTATTTTACATCTATCCTTTTTTTATCATCTTTTAATGATGGTACTTTCAAAACATTTGCATGTGATTTGTTTGTACCTTTGTAAACAGCTTGTGTTTGAATGGTGCTATATAGATAAACTTGGCATTTGTACCCTTGAAGTTGCCATTGGAATTGTAGTTATTTGCATGGTAATTGGCACTATTGCCAGACACTATTGCCATGCATGGCTTCCAAATGATTAAGCAAATGCACAAGACAGATTTAGCCTCTGGCGAATTTACCAGGAATTAGGTGAGATTATAGTAGAGTTGGCATACAGGGAGGACATTGGGAGGCAGTGCCCCCCCCCCATGGTAACATCTGTATAATGTATATATGACACAGTTTATCACATTTAGTCATTTAAAGAGACGGATATGTCACTCTGTAGATCTGAATAGAGTGGAGCTGATCTAATCTGATTAGGAGTGAGATTTTGCTCCCGGAATATTGAAGCTGTCCCTGACCCCATGGAAAAGGCAGTACATAGTACAAGCTATCTATCTCATGACGAAAGATTTCGACATTGTCATGCCACTTGCCGAGAGAAAGAATGTCTCTGAAATCAAGCTGATAAGCAGCAATGGATTCAAGGCAACATTACTGTAAATATTTGGAAATTATTCATCATTCAACTTCTGATTATGGCATTAGTCAATGTTGATTAAAGTTTTTCCCTTGCCCTTTAAATCCTTTTTCTTTTTAAAATTTGATAGTCAAGTGACCACTCATGGATTGGTACAACTGCTGTAAAATCAAAGCATTAACATCTGCAATAATATGGAATTATAAATCTATACTGAAAGTTATTTTGTGTGGTTAAACTGCCTAGTTGAATGGATAAGTAGGGTTAACAAAATGCATTGCTATCCCAGTGTACACTTTCATTTCTGTATGTTCTTTAATGACCAAAACACTTTTTTTCCAGATTTGGTTCACTAGATATCCGTCTACCAATAATGAATAACCAAATAACATTTAAATAAAAATATTTGCAGTTATGTTTGTATAATCAAATGGCTTGAATACAGTAAAGTCTTTCATGCAGTTCTTTTAAACATCCAATAGGTTGGATAATTTAATTCAAAATGGTATCCTTTACATTTGGATCAATATGAATTGTTCTTTCAATGTTTTCCTCAGAAGCTACAAGGTTCAGTCCTCTGATCTTTCCATAACATTTCAGATCTGCCTTCCAGTACCAAGAAGGCAGCAAATTAATGAGATTCTTATTTTTTGGAATGACTTTAGACTTTTTTGAAGAAGCTAAGCTAATCAAAAGGCTGGGCCACCTCTGGGTGTACGGTAATTGAGAGGGCTGGCTCCATTCTGCAGCTCAGTGGGGTTTGGAAACAAAGCCATGCAAATCATTCCACCATAATTTACTATGCGACTACAGAGTTGCTCCATTCCGACCAGCCCCGGGCATTGTGGACTCACTAACAATAGTGACAAACTGTGTATAGAGTCTCATGATTAACCTGATCAAGATCATGTTGTTTACATGTGCCCTTAGGTTTCAAGTTAGTTTCAAGGTTACAAGTTTCATCACAAGTGTGACATAATTAGGTGACAATAATGGAGATCATATAGTTTGTCAATTACTTTTTGTAGAAAATTACAAAAATAAATAATAGAATGACCCAAAATATAATTTGAATGTGCATGTGTGTTGTGTTCAAAGTAAAGATGCCTCCAATTGTTCTGAGAAAGATACTTCATGTGCAATGACTCGTTTACATCAACGTAACGTCACAGTTGTGATACCTTATACAGCAGAGCAACACATTTGAGTCTTGTAATTGCACTACCTACATTACTAATTGAGATTGATCCAAGTCACACAAAATGTATTAACTAACACTTGGATGGAAGTCAAAGACATTTTGCACTACAAAGTTTTTCCAATGTCTTGATCCAGAAAGTCAGTTTCAGCCACTGTTATGGTCTAGGGGTCACCTCTAGTGACCCCTCCATCACATGGATGTCTACCCTGGGTTCGTGTTCAGGGTTACTCCCATTTTGGGACAGGTTAGGCTATCTGCCTCCCGATAAAGGATCTCTTCAGCCTTATAGCCACAATCCTTCCATCATTTCTCATTTAAAAAAAGTTGTTGATAGTATGCCCCGTTACCAGATGTTCTAATTTACAGCTTCTTTTACACTTCATATTACCATCATTCAGCAGCTCCTCCTAGATTTAACAAAGACATATCTGCTATCTGTGGAGGAGAGCAAAGACAGTATTTAGTGGGCGATGCACACAAAATTATCTTGCCAACTTGAGCGTACTAATAAATTGATATGTGCCAGTGTGACTCCCCTTTGATGCCTTATCCAGCAGAAAGCTCCTAAACAAAATGTTTGATGTTTTCAGCCAGTGTAATAAGGATTCATAATTCTCTTAAACCAATGCAGAATTTTCTGCTACATTTGTTTTCAGAAAAAAAAATACAAATGCCTGGAGGGTTAGACCAAAACTCAAAAGGAGATCACCCAAAGAGCAGCAAATGATTTAATAAGCCACCAGCTTGGCTCCTGCATGTCTAAGAGAAAAGTAGAAGTATATATAATTAATATCCGTTTAATAATGTGTCAATCTCTGAGAAGGTTATTTTTCTCTCTGATACATAAGTAAGCATGATTATAACTTCTTACTTGAGTTGATATGGTGGTCTCAGCACAACCTCCACACCATGATAAACACAGGTTAGATGGTGGGTGCACTCCTTTCAAATCTCATCACTGGCACACAAAATGTGAAAATATATTTCCTTAGCTTTGTTGAAATAATCATTAAAAATAGAGTACAGCTTCCAAGATTTTTCAATCACCATTATTACTTAAGGGAGTAGTAAATGAATATTTAATAGAATCACATCTATATGATTGCATAGAAATTATCATAACCCCAATGCTTGACAAGCCTCCTCCAATATCATTTCCAATGTGGTACATTTGCAAGGGAGACAATGTTCAATTCCTTTGACACAACAATTTAATCTTATATCAGTTTTCCTATCATACCGTGTCTGCAGAGAGAAGAAATGGCCCGAACAAAATTGTCTAAAAATCCAAAAGAATCACAAGTTGTGGCATTGAGGAAAAGAAGCGTTAGAGTTGTTTCATAATAACCAGAATAATTCAGATTGTTTATGCGAGGTATACATTAATTTTCAACTTTCTACTACAACTTTCTAATCATACACACGTACATGCAGGTATCCATCGATGAGCGACACACACACACTCACACACACACACACACACACACACACACACACACACACACACACAAGCACACACACACAAGCACACGCACACACACACACACACACACACACACACACACACACACACATACACATACACATACACACACACACCAGCTCTGCAATGCTGTTTTTTGTGTTGGGATTGTAGGAACACGGCTTTGGAACATTTTGGAGGCCACTGGTTGCAATACCAGCCTCTCACATTCCACAGTGAATATTGGGTTCATCTGGATTTAACCTCATCTTAAGATAAAAATAAAATACAAAAATTGTCATAGAGAAAAATTGTGTAGGCTATGAATACATTTGACTCCGCTGGGTTTTAAACCAGCCAATTTACTGTTAGTAAAGAGGCGAAGTCCTCTTTAGAAGAGTTAGTACCTTTAGCAGAGATCTTAACCAGTAGACTATCAGAGCTTCTTTGTAGTACAATCCCAAAACATCACATTGACTACCCTAGTAGGCCTATAATCTTTGCCACTTTAAAACAGCATACTGTGTATGAATAGAATCCAATTGATTAAATGGTTTTGGCCTTATTTTTTTAGGGCTTTTTGTGCCTTTGGAAAGAACAGTGAAGAGGGACCGGAAAGTAGGGGAAGAAGACGGGGAATGACATGTACAGGACACAGGTTGGAATCTAATCTGAGTTGCTCCAAGGCGAATTGCCCATGAGGTTACGGCACCAGAGGGTTGAGCCTTTGAGTTGCCCCAGAGCATAATTTATTACCTCAACAATACTGCTGAATGAACAAATACTGACATTTGGGATTACGATTTGGTTTAAAGCATCATAGTTATGATCAATGTTTCACTCTAGGGGGGTTATGGAATGAACATAACAAAGAACAAAATGACGGGATTGACACAAATAGGGCAATCTTAGTTGGAGCAAAAGGAAAGAGACCTTGCAAAACATAAACATCTTCTTAAGAGCTTGGCTACAGCATTGAATGACATGCAGCAGCCAGAGAGACAGACTTCATGGGTGGCAGGCCTGATCCAATGAGAAACAGAGGTGGGATAAGGCAAGTGCCACTGGCAAAGGCATTTGGTTTCTGGGTAGAACTTTAGAATAACTAATTTTAAGCATTAAGAAAGTAGTGGTAAATAGTGAATTCATCTTTTATAAAGCATTGTTCCTACATGATGACCCATTAGTAAGTAGTCCATAATCGAGGTACCCCATGGTTATGAACCAAGCCATCTTTTTTTAAGCAGTAAATCTTGATATGATATTCATGAAGGAACAATGCTCTATAAATGATGAATTCACTATGAATTCACAATTCAATACAACCAAGTTATGCATTCAAAGTTGAACTTGTTCTATAAGGCTACCGATTACTATTTTGCAACTATTTCGAGTCTCTTAGCACGTAATACTCACGGTCAACAATAGATCTTCCCTGTACATGTGCTTCACCACTAATTAGAGGGCAGGGAGAAAATAAAGCTAGCAAATGGCAACGTAACAAGTTAAGTACAGGGTCCATTGATGTACAGTGCACCTGTTTGTAATGGTTAAGAATGCATGTTGTGACAGGCGCACATCAAGTGGCCATGGAGACCTCTCCCTCATATCAACATCCAACCAGTCTATCAAAAGAAAGAAAAATAGAGAAAATATTAAGATAGAGATATCCAGAAAGAAACTAGGAGGACAAAATCACCATCTGGTTCTTACTTCTATATAGGATCTGCATTCCCAATTAAATCTATAAGCAGTTTTTAAAGCAAAGAAAGAAAGAGGATGAAAGAATGATCAAACGCTGGGTGATTTCATGCCGAATTTCCGTTCCTATTATAGAAGAGCTGCAACGATGGTACATCTGTAAGCTGCACAACTGAAATGTCTCGCTCTACACACTTTACAGATGTAAATACTGGAAATGTGGTGATGAATCCTGTTTTCATAACTTCTCGATGATAATTCATCAGTATCTGGCTTGTGAAAAATGCATGAATTACTAATTAATGAGGCATTCTGCTTCCATTTACATATTCATAAAGGTGTGGCTGAGTAATTGACATATGCATGAGAGAACTGAGTGATGGCTTTGAGATAATAACACATATACCAAGAAAGAAGCCATTATTTTGTTAAATTCTTCAAAAAGCTAAGGCGGGATGAGATGCTTTTAAATAACCATCATGCATTTATTCTTCCCCAAAGAAATACAGTCAAATGCATGGGGAGATAAATGTACAGAGGAGAAGCGATGATGTGAAACAGTATGTAAAATTACTTTTTCTGAAATATTTTCCCATGTGTATTTTCAGAAGTTAATTTATGCAAGTATCTCTTGCTTGATTGATTTATAAAAGGACAACCTAAACATATTAGCAATATTGATGCAATGTGATATCACATTTTTATATGTAATATCACTAATTATAGATATAGAGATATAGTTATAACAGATTTTGACTTAGTTTTCAATGTTAGTTATTTTTGCAATTTCATTAATTGGATAATCACAAATCCCATTTTCCATTTAAAGCAATGCTCTCTGCTAGAAAGCTGTGCTTTTCCATTTAAGCAGCCAAAATATTGTTCCCTCCACCTTTATCTCCACTACATTTAAAATAAGTTTACACTAGATTTACAATAATATCAAAAAAAATATATAGATATAATATATATATGCCTATATATATGTCTATATATATAGGCTTACATACATTGTAACATTGTTCTTAGTGTTGCTGAAAGAAAGTGACAGCTGTGCTGTGATGTCAGCCCATTGAAACAAGCCCTTTGAAAGGAGCAGGTCCAAGACTGCTTGGCTGGAGCGAAGGTCTAGGCTACTTCTCAAAGCGGCCCTGTATTGTTTCAGCCTTCTCACAAGGGCTTTGTGAGACTTGGCCCAAATATGGTTCAAGAAAAGCACAAATAACATTCAGATGGTTCCTAGGCTTTCCACACAGCTATGCACCAAAGAATGACAACTCCAACAAAACCATGACGAGTTTTTCATGAAATCCCATTGTGTTTCCCCATTAACTCCAAGCTGGGCCCTTTCAGCTAGGCCAGAGTCGTGTCTGCTTGTCTCGGACATTGCCCCTTCTCTAGCAGCAGTCTTGGCATATACAAAACACTCCACACAGAGCCTCATCCACTCCTTTATTCTGCAGAAGAAAACAACATGGCTTTTGGATGCATTGAATTAAGTGGCTGATGGGTGAAGCATGGAAATAATGCAAGCTATGTGACCTTTGTTGGCCAAATGGGCAGATTGACTAAACTGTGAAGTCTGTTGTGTTTCAAAGGGCTTTGTGTTGGGGGGAGAAAGGTGATGGGTAGCTTGCTTTCTCAAGCCCATCATCTCCTATTGTGTTGTGTTTCCAATGCAACCGATTAAGGAAAATGTTGAATCACAAAATATTTTGTTGGAATGGTTGGAGAATCCCGACTTTTTGGCACTAGCCTGTAACATGACTCTTACAAAAAATAGAATCAGAATTTCAGCTAGGCTCACAATGATGAATAAATGACCTAAAATAGAATCTAAAGTATGAATAAAGTGGATCCATTTATTGAGATAACATTTGTACATTGTCCCAAACAAAAATAACAACAGAGGAAAAGTAGGTGAAGGAGCAGTGATGGGAGCACAAGAAGGATGTTGTTTGGTGGTGCTTAAGTTTGAGTTTAACCTTGCAGGACTTTTGGAAGGCACACCGGAGCATCAGGCACAGGGTACTTGGCAGCTGTGCAGGAAGCCTGGTGGGTCAGCTCTTCTCTGGGAGCAGCTCCTCCATGCTAATCTATTTTAAACCATCTGTGAAATTAGCAAGAATTCTTAAGTCCTTCACCTCCAAGGATTAAAGCACAGCTGAGGGGCTGTACCGTTCTCTCAGACATGGATACTGGTCCGACGACTGGAGGTGGAAATGGAGATCTTGGATTGCCGCCGCAAACTCTTTTTCGCTTTTCTCTCCTTGTTTTGTGGTTTTGCCACCATTTGACGTATTAACTGCAGGCAAAGTCTTTCAGGGATGTCATCGAGGCTAGGGGAGGCTGGTTTTCTATTCATTTGAAAAAAGGAATTCTAAACACTGAGACACATTCATTCATAATTCACCATTGATGTATGGTATATAAAATAAAAACACCCACGTGTTAAAAAAAAGAGAGAAAAAAACATAAGGCCTCAAGTGCTCAATGCCAAATACTGGAAAAAAATGTTGTACTGTTTTTATATCAGCCATTTCATTACCTGTGCCAGAGGCCTTATAATAGAGCCATGAGTCAAATCTAATAAGCAAGTCAGAGACATAGCAGCTGTTCTTGGGGGGGCTGGGGATCAGTGGTGGCAGTGCTGGACAGTAAAATATTGTTCCATATGCCCCTCAACGCTCATCTTCCCTGCAGCATTTAGTCTTCGGAGTCACGCGATCGCTGCCCTAGGCCTAGCGTAGCCGCGACAACACGGCGGTATTCATTATGATCCGCGATCCGAAGAACCGCATCTTTGTACTGTGGTGACAGTTGAAGCAAATGGGTCACTTAGAAACAGTGGTGTAATACACCATACCTCACCGGCTCCCCAATCACACTACAGTCCCCATCTGGAACACACATTCATAAACACACGAGAGAGAGAGAGAGAGAGAGAGAGAGAGAGAGAGCGAGAGAGAGAGAGAGAGAGAGAGAGAGAGATAGGGAGAGGGAGCGAGAAAGAGAGAGAGATAGGGAGAGGGAGCGAGAGAGAGAGAGCAGAGAGAGAGAGAGATAGGGAAGGAGAGTGAGAGAGAGGGAGAAGAGGGAGAGAGAAAGAAAAAGTGTATCCGCCAAAGGAAATGAGAATTATTGTCACTCACTCAAGATTAAAATGTCAACCACCTCTGCAGCATTTAATTTTTTGTACACCCTGCCCACACACAATAATGCAAATACAAATACATGGCGACGCACAAGGCTGCCATTAGTTGCAGACGGGTTGTGGGAGATTACCATGAGATTTATTGTCACTAGGTGTATGTCTAATTTTCCATTTACCGCTGGGTGTTCCTGCTACAGGGAGCTGACATGGGCATCCGTTAGAAACGCCAAGGCCCAATCGGTATCGTTATATAGGAGCCAGTTATTCAATATGTTTTTGGAGAAAAAAAAATACTTTTAAGTTGTTTTCTCAAACGTCTCTCCATGTGAGATTTATATTCCTAACGTGTTGCAATAGCATGCTGCTCTCATCGCTTCTGATTTTACATGTTTGTTCCTCCCATTATTGATTTACATCAGAATGCTATGCAAATGGCCAGTATATGCTGAATTGTAACTGGATTTGTAACTGGATTGAAACTGTCTTCAAATATACTGAGGCAAACATTCAATTGAACCCAGTGTGGGACACAGAGAAGTAATGAAGATAATGAGCAACAGATGGCAGTGATCCAGGCTGGGATGATGGACATAGACCAGGCTTATAACTCTCAGCCTGACCTCTGGCTCCGGCTCCCTCACTGCTCTGACACACACACACACACACACACACACACACACACATACACACACATACACACACACACGGCCGCACCCATGCACGCTAACACACACACACACACACACACACACTCAGGCATGCACGCACACACAGAAATGCATGCACACTCACACACAAACACACCCGCACACTGGGCCCTGACCTCTGAATGTACACTTTCATCAGGTCAAGGATCCCAAGGGGAATTGCATGTGGTGATTGTTCTTACAGCCGAACTACAATGCAATTATAAAATGCCTGACATCGCTTTGGGGCTTGAGCTTAAGTCAAACACGTCTTTGATGTTAAATCTCTTCAACTGCCCATGCTGCTTCTGATAGGAGCAACGGTGGATACACGGCTGTTTCCTGTGTTGCACGCTTCCCTACCTTCTATGTGGAAATGGAGAAAGCTTTTTGGCATTGTTTACTGTTGAGAATAATTACTTAAAAATGTGTGGGGACATCCCCACAAAGTAATTATCTTAGATAATCTCTCATGATAATATGGTTTAGATTTTCTGGTAATTGTCTGAAATGAATTTTCAAGACGCACGTCTGTGTTTACTGAGAAGGGCGTAAATATTATCTGAGGAAGGGGAGTGACAGTCTGTGTTTCAGCGAGGGGGATGTAAATCAGATTTTAATGTGTATAGCAGAAAGACATTTCTACGTCAGGTATACATGATTTAATGTGTAAAAATAATGCATTTCAATCTGCATACAGACGCTCGTAAATGGGGATGGGGTTTAGGGGATAGACAGAATAGAAAAACGGAAATTCTATTTTAATGGGGAAGCCAGAGATACTCTCAGGAGGCGCTGTTCACCATCAGCTGGAAAAACAGGTTATACTTACATTTAATGTATTAAATTATAAAGCTTGTGTAAGATGAAAATGACCATCAGTGTTATAGCCGAGTTAAAGAAATTTATGCTGAGGTAAAAGTTTTTCACCAGTCCATAATTCCATTGTTTCACACACAGATCAAATGTTTTGATAATCATTACATTGCCCATTTTGCCTTTCATTTTTTCCTGACCATCAAATGCAAAAGTGCTTATTTTTTTGCATCCTTCCATGTTGTTTAACACAGTCTGTTTTGCCTGCAATTACTGTGTACTGTGTTCAAAAGTACTACTCTTAATATCATGCTATTCATATATGACCAATAGGAACATGGCTTACTGGCGCGGGTATAGGCAGGCCTATCTACTTGCGTACTGAATGAACATTTCATGAATGAGCAACTCATTCGAGTAATAGCAATAGTGACAAAAAAAACATTCAAACTTTAAAACAAAATGTCTCTTTAATTTGTAAGTGTCAACAGCAGTACAAAAGATGGAGTGATGGTGAGATGTTTTTTTGTCACACAATGTTTTTTACTCGTTTACAGAAAAGGAGAAAGTTCTTGAGGTAAATGATCTCAAACAGGCAGTTATACAGCGCATGACTGCCTTTTTTTACGTCAATGGACTAATTACATACAGAAAATGGTGTTACATTATAATTTGCCTAAATGCATCCTGTAGGAAGGACCATCTAAACATTTGAACACATTTCCAAGGTGCGACATACCCCCCTCCCCCGAAGCCCCAACGTGTCACTCTTCCGGTTTGTATTCGTTTCAAATAGTGTATTAATACTACCAAAGCAAGAGGGGATTGTTCCCCAAACACACCACTGTTGAATTAATTTTTACCTCACGTCAATACTGCACATGGAAACCAAAGACTTGCTGGTTTACACTTTGAAGCCAAGCAAAAAAACAAAAACAAAAAAACGTAAAATAGTTTAGTACCATTGTCTTTTTTTTCCTTTTAACAATAACATCCTTAGCAAATAATTGATTTTTGTGTACTGTATAAAGGAGAATGTGAACAGAAATGTAATGGCAACCGTTTTAGGTTGAATTAAAAACTTTACACTGGACTGTACAAGATATTATGATAAACTATTTACATATTCAGAAATATTTTTTTTTCAAAGCAGCAACAGACACTATGTATTTCATTTACTCTAATAACACCCAAACAATACTTGACATGGGTCTAGGTACCTGCCAGGATAAGGGATTCTATGCACAGAACTGTACCAGGCTGCCAGCAATCTCAAATGAACGGCCCCAATACTCTAAGAGCCACACAGTGTTGCTTAAGACAAAATAAGCTCAAAAGCAAAGTTCTGTAAAGACAACTAGAAATGCTGTCCCGAACCATTGATACACGTAAGAACGCCAGCTAGCATCTCCGTCCAGCATATCAGTGAATTGTGCTGATTAACTTAATTAGAGAGAATAATCCCCACCATATACATCACAGAGTTCAGACAGGCAAAAACAAAATGTACAGTAAGTAATGTTGAAACAGCATTACAAGTCTTCAGTTTTGAATCAAATGCAACGGCATCTCTTATAGTTAGATTGATAAAGGGGTTGTATGGAGCTAAACTGCTGATGGCTGGATAGGCTACAAGAACAAGTTCATTAAAATTAGCAACATATAAAAATGGCAAAGAGAATATAGAGTAAGAATGCACTCGGGTGACTGCATTATTCCATGTTAAAAACTAATAAATACTTGCACACTCCCAACTTGTAAAAAAAAACTACAAGAATGTCAGTTGTGTTTTCAACAAAGAAATGTTCATAAAAAACAACTTTTGTTCATTCCTATACTGTGTAAATGCAAGCCAAATACATGCATGTTTATTATTATTTGTATTAGTATTGCTCCTCAAAAAGAATCCTCTTCAAATGAGTGCTTTACTTAGCCAAAACACAAGTTGGATTATACATTATATGAATGCTGTGGTTGAAATAACTCACTTTTGTTAAGTGTTTGTAGTACCTTACTTGTGATTACTTTACTTGTCATATCAAAAATGTTGCAGATTGTAAATACTGATTTCTTTTTTCATTGATTTGTCTTTAAATTGGGAAGATTATCAAAACATCACTATCTAAGGTCCTGCTCCCCTGGGAGAAATATTCAGCATCTACGTGAGGTACAGTGACTTGTCAGGCTTTAAAGACATACATGCACATACAAAAATGTAAAAACAAAATGATCAAATACATAACTTATACTTCATTAAGTACCCATGGGAAAAAAATAAAATCTATTTCCAATGTTATATTTACAATAAACGCCAAACGAGATGGCAAATATATTGAAATGCTTTTTGTTCTGCGGTCTAATCGGTGAGTTTTAATTCTGTCGATTTGATTGTCCATTTGTTGACTAATGGTTAACCAACAATTTTAGAGCCAATAGTGGCTAATAAATACAATAAAACATGAATACACGCGACAGACAATATACAATGGACTTCTGACCTCTAATGTATTTCTAACCAGTTGCTATGCATGTAGGATGTTGAATTTCTCTCCCTCCCTCTTTCTCTCTGTTGACTCTCTTCCTAGGCAGCCCTGACCTGAAGCTTAAACAAAATGATCAATCATCACATGGATCTTTGCATAAATTAACAAAATAAGCAGACAGAAAAATATTTGAAGACTTGAATCAGGTGTCTGACAAGACACACATGAGTTCAAATGCGGAAATGGTATTTTCTTTTTTACTCAGCAAACAGCTTCACATTACTCAGAATTGATAAAAATACAATTTATATCCAGTGCTTGTTAACACTTATGAAACAGCATCTCCTCAAGAGATATGAGTTCTTTGTTGTCATAATTTTCTTTTTTTTGTTCTTTTTTTTTTTTTGCTATATAGCACAGTCAAGTTTCAGTTCCATCGAGAGTCCGTTTTCACTACCAGCCCACTGAATCGGATTGGCATGGTCATGAAAATATTTACAATCACATACAAATTAGTTAATCCACCAGCAAACAGGAGTAACAGCTTAAAAACACCAGACGGGTCGACCTGGAGGGAAATCCTTTACAAGTTTCTTTGTGGGTTAGCTATCCTAGAAGCATGTGCTGTGCCTCAAAACAAGAGCAACACAATAAAGAAAAATAATGGAAACAAAACTAAAAATGAACAGTGAGGTGTTTCAAACTTACAAACTGACGTGGATGAATTCGTTTAATGGCGGAAACAATGCCATAACAGCCAGCTTTGAATTTCTCTCATAAACTATATATATACATCAATTTGTACCAATTCAATCTAAGCGAGTGATGCAGTGACCAACAGTGGAGATCCTGAACAGTAAGAGCCAGAGACTATTTGGGTCTCTTAGGAAACTCTAGGCTCCTACTTTAGGTTGACAGGTTCAAGGGCGAAAGGAGAATAGCTGGAACCATGCATTAATAATGCAGCATTTGAGATGATTGCCACTCGTCACTCATTTCAATAATCCCCCACAGCTTGATGTACTTGTTCCATCTGCTCACCAGCGCCTGGTGACTGGGCCAGCGTTGCGGCCCCTGTTGAGGTCTTCCTGCTCACACACTTTGATGGCGGGAATACAATGAGCGATGCACATCCTATTTTTATTGTTCCCCCCCTTCCCCCCTCTTCCGCCTATTCCTCCTGGTAAGCACCTCCGTCTGACCCCCCCCCACTCCTTGCTCGGAGCCAGATGGCGCACCCCTGGGTGTTTTAGGGTTGGACGCGGGGCAGGGCCACGGGGCAGGGGACGGGGGAGCTGGGGGGGGGGACACTTAGACGCCTCTACCCCCTCAAAACGGGAAGGGGGTCTTGCTAGAAAAAGTCTCCAACACCACTGGAGCTTGGTTCTGCCGAGAGCAAGCTCCTGACGGCGGACTCCTATTTTGCTAGCTGTGTACTCGTGCATTAAATGCAAAAGATAAGTGCCTTTGCAAAGTGTCATCGTACGATGACAAGTAGCACAACATGCTTCAATCCAGCGAGGGAAGTACGTTGAGAAGAAATGCTATGAAAAGAAATATGCAGATACAGAGAAATGTGTACCAATAAACGTCACACGTTAGTTTATACAGTAGCCATGGTGTGTGGTACACTTGACCTTGTCTGGTTCCAAGAATAAACCAGCCCAAGACTGCTGCTGTAATCAACTGAAGGCATCAACAAGATAACCAAACCTTTCCTTAAGACTTCTTAGTGTCAATTTAAGATTTACAATGTCTCTAAAGACTGGATTGTAGGAGGAAAAAAAAAGTTTAAGACCAAAGACTTTAAACATGTCCTCCAAATGGGGCTCAAGTGTTTAACAGAATGCAGTGTGGAGTCACAATGTACAACATCACATTGAGATTGTAATGCTCCCAAAGCTGCCTTTTGCTGCTGGTCCAAACGGGCAGATTGGATGCGTTTGGCCCTTTAGCGTCCTGGCCTGATTACAGTCATTCTGATTAAGAACTTAGTGAGTAAGACTAGATTGGAGAGCTAGAAACAAGAGGCTGATGCGGCAGCACAAGACTTAACTGCTCTACAGGAGACATTGGAGGGGGTGGGGTCAGGGCTGATGATCACTGCATTATGGGCTCCCAGGAAGCAGCATTGCAAGTCACCGCATCACCAAGACGCCACGTCACTTGCTGCGCCCGCTTTAAAGTTCCTGAGTTCTATTAGTTTTTTACGTTGTATTTCCTGCTTGGATAAACGAAAAGGAAGAAGACTGAAGCTGCACTAAGAGGTCAAGAGATTGTCTAAGACTCATGCGGCCTCTCTCAAAAGATCTTGAAAGGTTTTAAGGAGAAAATTATAAATGTTTGGCACTTCTGCACAAAATGGTACAGTTTGTATAATAATAATAATCATAATAATTCCTTTGTTGTATAACTCCTTAAGAATGAAATAGTTTGCCTATACTTAAATTCAGATTGAAAACATTCAAAAGCTGGTTCCTGTCACAGCATACCTGAGTGAGAACAGATTTCCCATCACAAACAGTAATGTAACATATCATAAGCATCAAACTGATGTGAAAAAGGTAAATTACTTTAAGAATAACAGATTTATATCAAATACTAAATTTCAAGTTCCAATGGTACGCTTAAACCCAATTGTGTAAATGTCCATGATAACGACATAAAAATGAACAGCGAGATAAAAAAAACAAAAAAACAAACTACAACCAAACTGCTTTACACACACTGTAGAAAACACTTAAGACCCAATATGTGTTGATCTCATGAAGCCACGTCCGCATGCTGGCTCGTGGAGGATACATCATTAAGAGTGTTTCTCTTTTTTTTCTTAAGTCATCTATTTACTCAATGTTTTTTTTTTTTCATTTTCTCTTTCTCTCCCCCCCCCCCTCCTCCTCCCTTCAGATCAGTCTCTCAGCTCCTCGGGCCAATCCTCTTTTCGGATGAGTTTTGTTGTGTGTTGCGTGTGCGTCCAGTCCGCCCGTCCCAATGGTTCTGATTGGTGTTTATTTTTGTTGTGAGCAGGCCTTAGGTGGCGCTGACGGGCTCCTGCGCCTCGTTCTCGCTGCTATAGTCCGACTTGGGCTCCTCCTCAAAGTCCTCGTACAGGTCCATCTCTTCCTCGCCGTTGGGTCGCTCGCTGCTGCTGTTCACCAGCAGGGGGCTGGGCTCAAGCTTCATGTTGAAGGTGCTCTGGATGACGGGGAGGGGGGGCTCGGGGCTGGCCGACGCGCTTGAGCACTCGGAGGTCATCTGAGGGGAGGGTGTGGTGGTCGCCATGGTTATGGCCCCGGGGTAGACAACACCCGCACTGGTGCTGATGGGGATCTGCGCCTGCTGACTGCACGGGGGGAGGGAGG
>JAOPUA010000037.1:10983913-10995929 GCA_027122455.1 Trisopterus luscus | reverse complement strand
TCTCTCTCTCTCTCTCTCTCTCTCTCTCTCTCTCTCTCTCTCTCTCTCTCTCTCTCTCTCTCTCTCTGTCTCTCTCTGTGCTGTGGTTTGGTTTGGTTTAGGGAGATTTTATCTCCTTTTTTACCGTTCCTCCTGATTGACAGCTAAGCTCAGGTATGAAAACAAACAGTTGCCTCTGGAATCGGCTGCTGAAAAGAAATCCGCCACTAATTCTACTTTTGCCAACCCCTTTTCCAGCCTGCTAGTGTGGATGCTAAGCCCTACCAGCATACGAGACAGGACCGATAAAGCTTTAAAATAATGAACTCTTGAAACGACTTTCCTATCATATACCAAGAATTCTACATGAATATATATATAAAAAAGAAAAAAGTACATATATATATATACAAATATATATAATGCTCAACTCACAAGAGAAATTCACTTGACGATAAACTTCCATTATGGATGCGTCATCTCCAAGAGGTAAACGCTTGGCTGGGCCACCGCAGGTTTAAAGCAAATCTCTGATGTTGTAGATACCATGGCTTTGTTTACTTGCATGTTCACCACAAGTGGAAAAGGCATTTCTGAGCATGTTTGAGCAAAAGCACAGTAAAAGTGTTTGATGATCCCTAACCCTCTCTCTCTTTCTCTCTCTCTGCACCAGTCGCATTCCACCACTTGCCATTGCAATAAAACAATTAGGAGCTAAAAGTTGTTGATGACAAAAACAAAGTGTGCGAACATGTGTATTGTGAGAAGTACCCACAATGAACTAACGAAAAAATAAAGAGAGAGATATGGGCTTGTGTGTTTAAGGTCACATAAGTAATACTTCTGTTTTGATCAAACAATGCCACAAGACAGCTCACAGTCGGGTAAACAGCATAATTGGCTGTAGATCCAACAAATATGAAGAAAAGAATATGCAAGGTCAGCCTCCCTGTACGTACTTTTCATCTGCCTACATACAACTATTCTTTTATTAATAGAAGTTTGCAAGCATGTTGGCTCTTTGTTCTATTTTAACCTAACAATTATTGAAACCTCTGATTCATTATACCACTTTAGATCCTAATCATAAGGTGTATTCTGTTGCGCTACCTTTGTTTGTGTTTTAATTAGATGGACCCTGTGTGTCTCCAACCCTGGGCTTCTATTTAATTGCCCATATTTACATCAGGCAAACATCAAATATGGAGAGAGACATTTGTAAGGGGGCGCACAAAGCCGCCCTTTGAAATGTCTACAGTCATATGAAATGGCATGCTAATTAAAAAGCCAAGACTGTCGCAGAGATAGGAGAAACATTTATATTGGTAACCGAGTGTTGTATGGACAGTAGTTCTGTGCACATCAACAGACAGAGGCCATAGTGTGTATTATCAGGCTGCCTACCTGTTTACGCACTACCAAGTAACCTTAACATTGCCATTCATCAAACAGAAGAAATTCCCTGTAATTTAATAGATCTGCTTTCAAAAGGCTAAATCATTTTGACCATTTTATCCGCTGCACTTTGATCTACAGTGGCATATACTAGGGCAGGTACAATGAATCTGGTTTACCAAGCAATGATTTATCCCTCAGTTCATTAAGGTTATTGCCAATGACTATACTTATTAGAGCATTCTAAAGCTCCTTTTTTTTCTTTGCCCTGCGTGTGACAAAATATGATTCATTAATTAAAACCAAATGCCAATATTATTCATGTGTGTCAACCATGTGCAATAAAATACCCCATTTGAGACCATAATAGAAAAGTATCAGCGTATGAGAGGATACGCCAGTAATGTTTGCAAATCTTCAACATTATATACCAGTAGAGGGGCATACTTGTAACAAACCAAACTCAACATACATACCCCCCCCAAAATAAAATATTATTTGAACTGTTATCATCCAACAAAATCAAACGTTTGTGAATGAACCCCGTCGGCTTGAAACAGAGACTTGACCACCAGAAACCGAAAGGGGAGCAGCGAGGGGGAAAGTGGAAGCGCACCGTGGCGGCAGCCAGGGACAGCCCCGTGTTATCAGCCAGCTGGTTGTGCGGCGCTAGGCGCAGTGTAAACACACAGGCTCTTAGTAACAGTCAGTGCTAAGGTCGGAGCCGAGGCGGACCCTGCCCAGCCTGGCCCGGGCCCACCTTCCCCGCCCCCGCCACCGTGTGGTAAACACAAAGTTTGGTGGGAGTTCAGAGCCGTGCCGTGCGGGTCTTGATACGCGGCCACAGAGGGCGTTCACTCACAGAGTCGATAAATTCCTCTCCACTGCGTGCTGCGGTGAGAAGAAGACTGTCAGGATGAGCCGGCCGCTGTCCTCTCTCCTCAATCCCTCTTTCCCCTCAGCCCCAGCCCGGGGCCTGCTCTCTCTAAAACCAGGCACACTGCTACCAAGTCCGGCTCAATAATTAACGGATCACCATAGCATCACCCGCCGTAGCCAGAATTGCTCAAACTCTCTGTCTGTGGAAGGAATAAAGAGCTATTCCTTTGATGATCTATGAATGATGTTTGTCTATCGACCTGGGAACCCAGTGGCATTGATGCAGTGATAAGCAAGTCTTACCTTTGACTTCTGCCAGGAGTTCGCTGGTGTTTAGCCTCTCCATCTTCTCTTTCCAGTCTTTAGACAGAAGCTTCTCCATGCATGAAGACTCTGCAAGGCAAGCAGACGCGAGGACGTGAACACCTTCTAAACTCAACTGTAGATTTAGACTAGACCAGAATAACCGAAATCACTGCATTCATTTAAAGTATATTTTGTATGCAGAGATGATCACAGATCAACCATCATTAATGCAATTGGTGGATTCCCACAGTAATAATGGCCATTGAACTCATTTCCTTTCACAGAGTTCTACTTTCATGCATGAGCAAACTTGCCGTTATACTAAAGAAAATCTCGTATTGTCAGCCATTAAGTGCTGGGGGCTTCGACCTGACAAATGGAAGAAAGGATGGACTGAAAGTCCGAGACGGACAGCGTGTGGGAGGTGAAGCGTTGAGGGACTGGTTCCATTTTGGGAGCAACCGCAGAGCTGCCAATGATGAAAACAATTAACGTTTATCCGGCCGCCAATGAATCAGTAGAGGAACGGCTGTTATCTGTCGTGCTGTCGGTGGGCCCGCTGATAAAGAACTCGCTAGGCTCCCTGACCCACTGTTCTCCCCCGGGCCTGGCCTGCATGGGGGTCAGCCTGTTCCCATCAAACACCACCACCAGCAGCAGTAGCAGCCCCTCCACCACCTTTATTGGAGGCTAGAGCTCAGCGAGCTGGCCTCGGTTTGAACCACAACGAGGCGACAAGGGGGATGTACGGCTCTGGGCTGCATGGGATGACACGTCCACATGCGTCTCGGTCGACACGGATGCCATGCAAGCCAACACAAGGATGAACATTGTGCTGATATTCGGAAGCGAGACGACCATGTAACAAGTTGGATTTAAGTAATATTGAACAATGATCACATACTTAGTTTGCGAACACTATAGTATTAGGAAAAACAACATGAAAGACATCATCATGAGTTTCCTTGAAAATATAAAATTCAAAACGTATTGATGCCCAACAGACTACTGCGTAGCCCTGGGAAACTGAAAAGCACCATTGATTATTCGGCAAATCATCTGTATCGGGCTCATTTGTGAACCAAGAACTTGCAACACAAATGCATTTGTCACACTTCATATTCCTTGATACTGAAAATTACACAAATGAAGTGCCTTCTCTGTCCTTGGAGATGCAGTCGTCATGTGTTTTTGAGGGGAATGTATAGAGCAGTCAGATAAGGATCACAACCTTCCCCAAGAGGACGTGCGAGACACGAGGACAAAAGGAGATGGAGGACAGAACTCACATGGAGCGCAGGGCATGGGTTTGGCTCTGTCTTTATTATGTGCTGCCGCTATTATCCTCTACATCAAAAAACCCATAGAGGATTTTACACAGTTTACGAATGTACACAGACATTGGTTCCTTTCATCCATCTGCAACATCTCTTGGACGCAATTTGCACAAAGCAAACACTGACAAACACGTTGACTTCAGAGGAACCAGGATTAATGGAAGGTCGGCGGCTGTTGTGACCCTGTTTAAGCATGGCTTTCAGAGAGATCAAGCAGAGCAACCATCTTGTTTGATTGTCCACTTCCGTCTGTGTGGTGGGGGCCAACAGGACATCTTCAGCTCAGGGTCATTATAACATTACTTCTGCTTTATTGACTTTCCAATTCCAAACTCACAGTTTGTCCCCTTGACCCCAAGGGAAGAAAGAAAAGTGTGTGTGTGTGTGTGTGTGTGTGTGTGTGTGTGTGTGTGTGTGTGTCTGTCTGTCTGTGTGGGTCTGTGTGTGTGTGTGTGTGTGTGCGCGTGTGTACTAATATGTGTTTGTCTAACTCCCCTCCTGGCACGGACATCACAGATCTTCAGTCAGGGGTTAGGGGCAGGGAGAGTGGGGGGGTGGGGTACAAAGCATAGAGATTATTTTCTCTCTTGACCCGAAATTTACAGGGCTTCCTCTTCCGGAGAAACAAATTCCCCTGAAATCCAAACACTTAGACACACTCAACAACAATAATGGATGACACCCTTTTCTATTAAGGAATAGTAACGGCGTATGTCAAATTGGTGTGAAGGGGAGTTAAACAAACAGAACACATGTACACATACACTCTCGCACTCTCTCTCTCTCTGTTGTCTCTCTGCCTCAAACACAAAAACAAACACGTGTGTGCATACACACACACACATACAAGTGTGTGCGTGCTAGATCACAATTTCCTCACAGATGCTTCTCCAGCACTTGATCATTAAGGAATGCACCAACTGTTGTAGATAATGTGGTGCCAGCTTCCATTCTACTCCAACACCACCCCCACCACCCTCCCGTTCCACCTCCCTCCCTCCCCTCCTTCCCCTCCCTCCCAGGAGTGTTGCTGTTTTCTCACTACTTCATCCCCTACACTGGTCCAGAGCCGACCTGCCAAGTCTTCGTCCGACAGGAGAGGCTACAGCTGGAATGCACTGCTGTCCTCCCAGACCCTCCACCTGGGAGAGGTGAGTAATGACCCGGATTAGTCCAGAACCTAGCTCTCACACACCTTTTCACTGGTACCATACAGCAGGCAAACCTGGCACGGAACTAGTATAGAGGCTTCTTTAATAAAATCCAAATAAAATAAAAAATACTAATAGGAAAACCTCAGTGTTAGTTCCACGGAGATGACCTGAAGGAAAACACATTGAGCAAATGAAGCTGGGGTCTGGCTTGTTTCAGGGCACATTTCCACAGCTTTTGTCAGAAAAATCTAGATAAAGTGGAGGAATGCTGTTTCAGTTGCTCAAATGCCTGTTTGTTTTCTCTGGAGACACTATGTATGCCATTGGAAAAACTGGATAATCTTAAAGTCATTATTACTGTCAAATTAAGAATGTTCCAAATATATACACTTTTTTTATGCCTCACTGGATATGAAATAGCATTATATTTTCAAGGGAAAAAACTAAAATAATTACAGTTTGTTGCTTTCTTAATCTTGAAGTAGGACATTGCATTCATCAAGGATTAGCTCAAACAAGAGGAAAAAAGTCCAGTCCAGAGAGTTTATTTTTATTTATCTTTGGGGGCTCTTAAATCTTAAATCCCCTCTCAGTGTCCCCCTCCCCTCCCTCTAGAGATAAAAAAATGTTCTCTGACTGGGGAGCAGACCATTCAGATGGGATGAGAATGGAATGAAAACAATAGCCCTTATCAGACGCTTATTTACATGTTCCCAGCATCCCTCCAGTAGACAGCCCGGCTTGTCACAGGGCCCAGTTGGCCCCACTGGCCTACGACCAACTTCCCCTGGCCCCAGAGATCCCAACAGCTCCTATGGACCCATGCCTGGCATGGGCTCCATCCACTCTGCAGACAGTGCAGACAGTAACAAACCAGACAAAACTACTGCAATATGTGTCCAAGAGGTGTTCCCCAATGGGAAGGGGATCGTCTTTGGACCACATAAGCCTGTCTGTGTCTTATTGTCCTCTCGCTAGGGACTACTGTGCTGTGCTGTACATCTGAAGAAAAACACGAACTGCCCTCAATGTGTTTCCAAGCATCTTCGGAGTTGTTTCATCGCGTGATGAAAGTGAGCCGTCACTTGCCGTCACACGGTGATTCGATATTGCCAAGTACAATATGTTTATCTGCTATCTGAATTGCCATCGGGGCTGTACAACTTGTTGGATGGCAGATATTATTGATGCAGGTTAGCAGGCGTTAAACACCTAGCAAGATGAACCGGCGAGATTAGCCTCTCCCGCTGTATTAAAAACAAAGGCATTGGTTCTCATAAATCTCAACAAGGGGAATGTTTCTCAGAGGTGTGAAATAAACACTGCTTTCAGCACCTGGCAGTCTCTGCTGCCAGAATATCATGTTTAGTGCAAACCACAACAGTGGAACTAAGAGGCTAGCCATCGTAGTAACCTGCAGCCGGCAAACCCCAGAATGTGCTAGCAGGAAGACAAAATTATATATATGTATCCATCCCTCTTTCCATACAATAATATTTGGATATGTCTCTACTGGATTTTTCTCTCTTTTAAAATAAATAGTTACGTTTGTAAAATAGTAAAAAGTTACAATTTAGCAGATTTACTGCTACTAGGCAATAAGTGCCGGTATTTGTGAGGTTAAGCTAGGGAAAAGTTGTGAGCTAATTTATGTTTTTACTGCGGCCCTTAACAGGTTTACTGGTGGTTCAGTCATGCAATCATAGGGAGGCTGTGGATAAACTCAAATTACTGAGTAAAACACAGTCTCATAAGCCAATCAAATTGTGTAAATGTGAAGTTTAATGGCCTCTGTTTTTTAAAGGCAAATCTTAAAGAACTGGGTAAACTTAAAAAAACACTTTCTAAATGAAGTCTGAGAAATCATATGAATGTATATCCATGTTGTATCCCGAACATACTAAGAATGTATTTAGCCTCCACACAAAATTTCCACACCAGTATCCACCTCAATGGCAAGAACCATATCTGAAAACATAAACTGTGTTTAACAATGCTCAGTACAGGGTGTTCTGTTACACTGTTTTGCCTGCAAACACTTGCTAGGGAAGTGCTTCAACTGCTGTCTATTGCCAAATGGTGGGTATTCATTTAACTTGCGAAAAAGGATACTTGTGTATTGAGACTTTGTTGTGTTGAAAAGCAAATGACAAAGGAGCGACAGAGAGCCATCTATGGGAGTCAAATTAGTCATAAGTTATGGCTAACGGACGAGAAACCTCCCCTTTAACTTCAGCCTTGTACCATTCGTCTTCCTAGCCTCCAGGGAAACATGCAATTACCAAATCAATGATCAACTGACAGTTGCTATATAAATAATTTCCTTCTCAGAATTCACAGACCATATCAATTCAACCAGGCAAATGATGCTGAGTCACAAAGAGAGATTCCAAGTAAGCTTGATCCTGAAAGGTAACTTATTATCTTTGTGGTTAGATGGTTAAAAGATAAAGAATTGAATTGGATTTGAGATTAATTAAAATCAGTGCTCTTGGAACTGAAGAATGAAAAGGCATTTCTGCATAATCAGTCACATTTGGCCTTGTTAACAAAATATAACAAAAGCCTTACACAAGGTGATACGTTTTTGTTCCCTCCATTTCAGGAAACAAACAAAACAAATAGCAGTTCGGTTTTGTGCCGAGGTAGAATCTCCTATTTCGTTTGAACACTACTTCCAACTATACACTGACAAATCAAAAGTCGAGATTGAGGAGAAAAAGGGAAAAAGATAAACTCTAAAGAAGCCTTTGAATATCTTAATCACAGAGACACTAAAAACAAGACCCCATCATCACAGCAAATAAAACACAATAATTACAAGAAGCATGCAGGGAAGTGGAATTCAGAGTGAAAACATGTTTTGTCATTTCGCCGGTAGTCCCTAAGACAACAGCTGTTGGATGCGGCAAATACTCCTGAAGTCTTCATAATCATGACGTTATTGAAGTGAGGACAAAAAGGGCACTGATTGCTAGGGAGCAATCTGAACGCAATAGGTTACACACCCGGGTGATGTTGCACAATGCAAATGCTAAATAGAGAGAAAGAGGGGAAAAAAAAACAACATAACATGCATAGCACAACAGTACGTTGGCGCTCGATTTCAGGCAATTACCTTCCCTCCTTGTCAACAGCTTTAATAACCTCTATCATTTCCCGTTTTTTTTTTTTTCACTGCAGTTAAATAATTCCACCTTTTTAAATATGTAAATGCGAGTGTCGGCATGCATGGGTTAAGAGGTCCGGCTTCTTGAGACATGCCGGTGTATTGTGGAGCACCTGCACCTCGGGATAGGCTTGATTTAATTGACATCTAATACTACTTATTATTCCACTTGGTGAACATATCTGTTAGTCACCTGTTAGTCTCTCCTCTGAGAGGCACTTGGCCATATAAACTACTGCTATAAATAGAGACCAACCTGCACAAAATGGTTTCCACAAATGTTGCAACAAAACAAAACAAAAAGCAGATTTCCTCTGCACAATTGCATTCTTCTTTTGCATTTATTTCCCTTCCTTCTCTTCTCTTCTAGCATGTTTCTCTCAGTTGCTACCTTGTATGAAGGAAGAAGCGTTCCAAGGATAGAGGTGAGAGATGGTTACTGTAAAGAATGTTTTTTTGTTTGTAGAAGACTGAGTACAGTTTGTGAAAGATTAGCTCCATTTTGGCTATCGTATCAGCTCTCTTGTGTCCTGAATGAAAATCAAAATGAAAGAAAAAAAAATGATGCAACTAGCTGCTGTGGAGCTGAAGGTTGTTTGGAATGCGCACCTAGAAATATTGCTCTTTGTGCCTGTATGTTTCCATTCATTGCGTTGCCTCTATCTGCACCGACCACGGTGTAAATCCTATAATGGTGACCTGGCCGTTCTGAGAGGCGTATACACACGCAGCTCCCTGACCTCTTTAAATAGGACACGTGTCTATCAAGCATATATGAATTAACCATCCCCAAGAGGCTTCACCTTCTGAGCTGAGCACCATGTGACCTCTCCCAATCCATTTTACTGCGGCACTCTGTGGCAATCAGGCTTGAATTATTAAAGTGAGCACTGAGCAATGATCAATTCATTGCGGCCCTTGGCCACAGACCACTCGGCCGTACTTCAACAGAAATGACATTGAGAACACTTGGATATGCTTCTAGACAATGCACATAAACTTGAAATATGTTGGACCCAATATGTCAATAATCATAACTGTACAGACCGGGGCCATGTCCAGGCTAATCCTAAGGAAATGTTGCTAGATAACTGAAGGGTGAAAAGGTTTGAATGAATGAGAGACAGGGAATTTTTCTGCTTTGTCTATCCAGTCTTTTCCCGAGGTTGGGAGCGTTCGCTACATGTCAAGGAATGCTAATATATTCTAGGCAGCATAAACTACCTGGGGCTCATTGGTGTCTATTTGCCAAAAGAGGAACAGACCGGACCTGTTAGCAATGATTTCCTGAGGACAGAAGCCAGGAAGCTTGGATAAAATCAGCATTTACATCTTTCCACCTCCCATATAATTATATAACAAGAGACCCAAAAGAGCCAAGAAGTTGATAAGGAAAAGTACACAGCCGGAACATTTGCAACTCAAGAAACCTAAAAATAAAAAGAGGAAACGCAGAAAAAAAATCCAATCAAAACTTTGCGATAGGAAGATGAGAGCCAAGATAAACCAGCACTCAGAGCCCCCAAAACTGCAATCTCCTCTTAAGCCGGAGAGTGGCAGCTGGCAGAACAGCTGGCGAATAGGATTAATGTCAGAAGAATGAAATAAAAGTCAACATATGTCCGAGCCTGAGGTGTTGGGACTGTGCGTGATTGTGCCCCCGGTGGATGCCATGTGTGCAGCTGGAAGGGGCTGCTGTGCAGCTCCCCTCTCCACCCCACAAGGTCACTTTTAACAACTAGCACCATTACATGCTTGCGTAGCTAAATTAACTTTTTCCTTATTGCGCCACTCATTTCCTGTTTTTTTTAAGATTAAGGCGCTAATTCAGACCGAAGTACGGCACCTAAGACACAATATTTGTGGAGATTACAAATATTGAATGTGAAGAGGAATATGCAGCTGGACAGTAGATATATTAGTGTATTACAACTTGCTAATATATCACACTGCAGATCAAATCAAAGATTTGTGTCTGTGTTTGTGTGTGTGTGTGTGTTTGTGTGTGTGTGTTTGTAGTATTAATTGTCTAACATGAAAAGGGACACATATCTAGAATCTCAAAAGTGGCTCAGCACTTGAATTGCTCAAATGAACATTAGGAAAGAAATATTTCAATTTATAATTTTCATTTCCATGTTGGTAATCATGCAGGCCCACAGACACATTGTAATAAATTATTATAATTTCCCACAAAATGTAATTACTGGGTACCTCGCATGGGGAGTGGTTCACTTGTTTGGTAACCTGCAATCTTACTGTCAGAAATAAACATACCAGCTAATCAATGCCCCAAACATTCCCATTTATTCATCTATCTGAAATTAATATGAGTTTGTGTATAACAGGCATAGAACTGTGAACAAGGCTGTGATTTACTAAATTAATAGGTATAAGCCTATTCATTATGAATCCTGTGCAACCTTAATGGAAAGCATAATATGTGATATTTAATACGTTTTATTGAACTATATTGAAACTATTTTGAATAAGAACCTATATATAAAGCAATAATAGCTAGATTACATTTGGAGTATGATATTTGGAATAAAAGCCTACATGTTTTATATGGGAGTGAAAACTGTTTAGTACCCTTAGTTTATTATTATTCGACAGCTAATATAACCTCAGCCTTAAACTGAATGATTTAATAGCTGTTGATGACTAAAAGTGAGGCGACCACAACGTCTTTCAAAGGTGAAACATTCCAGCATTTAGAAAGTCCCCTTCACTGGCCCACATTGAGGCCTCTCAGTACGCCATTGTTCCCCAATGCCGCGGCAACAATAGAAGCCGTATTTTTGTTCAACCAGCCCGTTCCTTTTTTTCTGGCCCACAGAGCCATGCAGCATGAGACCCACTGTGCAGTGATGGAGAAACCTGCTTTTTGTGAGATCCAGCTCAATGGGGGACGAGGAGCGAGAGGAGAGGGTCTCCAGACACGGTGGCAAGCAGCTTCAAGACCCAAATGGCTAATTACAATATTATGACGTGCAAATAATTTGAGGAGAAAAAACCCTGATTAATTAGTACTATTATTCAAACTCATAACTTTAACCATCAATGGAACTTCATGACATGTAATGGAGGACAGGGTCACAGCATATTAACCACTCGACCTGTGCAGACTTAAACATTATACCGCGGTGCTCCCAGAGAGGGATGGCGTTTGTAGAATAATTACAGTCATCAGCACTAAGGCTTAGCGCTGCAATAAAACATGCTTCTATCTGTTTCCTCTGACATCCTCATCTCAGTTCTTGGCACATGTATAATGTTATTGAACCAGGCAAACGCACACAAAAAAAATAAAGCACGAGTGGGAGGAGACATTTGTTTCATCGCGATCCATTAAACAGTCTCTTTGTTCCGGAGTCAAACCATCACAGCCTGATGTAAAACATTGATGCTAACACTTAGCAGGGAAACAATGTGGATATGCTAACACGCTCGATCTGCTTCAATTGTCATGTTTGCTGGAGTCAGAGCTGGTGGGCTGACTTCTCCTTTCTCAAAGAACAAGCCTGCAATGTGCATTGAAATCATTAGCAGGCCACAGAGGCCGTCTGTGCCCAGGGTGTGAGTTACACTGACACTATTTTGATCCTCGGTCAGATGACACCAGCTCTTTTGTCAAGTTATGTGTAGAGAATGCCTGAGAGCTGAAAGCCAGAACTGGGACAGTGATACTGAGCAGCCACACTACAAGTCTACCAGTGTAACGACACACACACACACACACACACACACACACACACACACACACACACACACACACACACACACACACACACACA
>JAOPUA010000037.1:10926995-10937857 GCA_027122455.1 Trisopterus luscus | reverse complement strand
CACTCAATTAGGGACACATAATTGGAATTTAAGACAAAATGTTCCAGTTATAGTACAGCCAAGACATGCCTCTTAGGTAATGCATTAGAATCAATGTTTTGATACCACTTACTGCCACTAACTGATAAATTCCAACCCTAATATTTTAACGTTATCAAGATGCCCACATTGAATTTGCACATAATGTAATTCAGCCAAAGCAAATACCTTCGGGAGAAACGTTGGATCGGGACTGGAACACTCAGTGACTTCTATGCTCAGACATATAAATATGTCTTGAGGTTTTTTATGCCATTATGCACGGTATCCTATAGAGCCATTGTGCATTGATTCTAGTTCACGGAAAGGAAATGGGCGTGAATCAAAGTTGTAGCATGGGCCGGTTGCAGAGAAGGTGGTCACAAAATGCATGGGACAAGAGAGAGAGAGAGACAGAGCGACAGAGAGACAGAGAGAGAGGGAGAGAGAGAAAGAGAGAGAGACATGCTCTGAAACCAACTTGTTACAATGTGGCCTTTGTGACATAATGCAGTCTGCGTTGCAGATTTTTTGGAAAATAATCCAACATTTCCTTGTATGCATATCCAGCAATAACATCTGACATCACATCTCATACTATATATTCCATGGTCCATGGACACATTTTACATGTAGCGGAGGGTGGCAGGGGAGAGGAGGGGGTAGAGAAAACATAGTGAAACTGTTATAATATACTGCCCATGCCACGGTGAAAGCCAATTACACTGTGGCACAGGCTACGGTAAAGATGAGAAACAGCAAGCTAGCAAGCTAGAGCCAGCACGGTGCGTGGCGTTAGCGCACACTTTAGCATAAAATAACACAAACCAAGGACCGGGTTCTTCAAACAGACTGCTCTTGCGTATGTCTGCTCTGTATCTATATCTACGTGTTATTTTGTTGGCTGCTGTGTGAAAAGCTAAACATTAGCCGTGGCGATAAGGGTGTTGAATGTGTTTTAAACAAACAGGCCCAGCTGCTGTAGCAGGGCCCCCTGAAGCAGAACAAAGAATAAGAGGAGTGGAAAAGCATCTCTGGGTATCTGTATCAGAGTGACGGCCAAATAGTTACATGTGGTTGGTGTTCACATTATTGAAAGCACAACAGGTGGGTCCTGTGACACACTACACATTCTTGCAGCCAGTCAAACACATGCTTCCCATTATTTTAGGAGGAAAACTGTCAACGCTCCAAGGGAAAGGGTGAGGGCTTTACTGACCGCAGCCATTCACCGCACAGTGAAATCTATCAAATATAACACATGGACATACATCGAAATACAGAGTGTGATTTCAACAACATGTTATGATGAAGAAATTATGCCTTTGTTTAACAAATGAGATTGAAATTGTGCTAGTGTAGAGGTGAGGGATGAGGCCGCAAGTTCGCTGAACTTGACGAACTTGAAGACACATTTTTTATGATATTTTGTCCTCCTGCGCTTGAACTCACTCAGCCGCATTGTCCACTTATCAATCAGCGTTTTGCAGAACATTTATCCAGTCGAAGAAGAAGTGAATCATTTAATGGATCTTTTCAATGTCCTGTTCAATGTTGAGCTGTCTACAGCACACAGCAAGGACAGAACATTGAATAATTTATGCTACAATTAACGGATATAAATATAAAATAATAACAAATGTATACTCTAGCACAGTGATTGTGTGTTGAAGTCGAAGGTAAAGTAATACAAAAAGTGAAAAAGGATGTGTGTGTGTGTGTGTGTGTGTGTGTGTGAGCAAAAACGTGTACACGTATGGGTTGTTGAGCATGTGCATGTGTCCACAAAGCCATGCGCGTGCATGTGCTCAGGAACAGCTCCCCTTAAGTTGGTTTAGACAAGCGGTGGCCTGACTTGAAAAAACACACTGAAAACGAAAAAAATAAATGCCATTTTGTTTTCTGAATAGCCTTGAGATAAGCAGTATTCAGCAAAAGAGTGAGAAGTTTGAGGTTATTACGAATAGCTCTTAGAGCGCAGAAGCCTGTACAGTACAAATCAAAGGGGGTAATAGCCAGGTACAGCAGTGTCATTTTAAGAAGGAAGTCAGATGTGAAATTGTAAAATCGCAAAGCCCCTCTGAATCTCCTGGTCCCATAACACTCACACAAAAATAATTTCTAATGCCGATGGCTATCGCATGCTTGACACCCTATACGTTCAGTATGGTGAGAAGAAAATAAAATA
This sequence comes from Trisopterus luscus, assembly GCA_027122455.1. Classification (NCBI taxonomy): domain Eukaryota; kingdom Metazoa; phylum Chordata; class Actinopteri; order Gadiformes; family Gadidae; genus Trisopterus; species Trisopterus luscus. The sequence goes on along the minus strand of JAOPUA010000037.1, from coordinate 10,935,651 downwards.
TATTAATTTACACTTTTAATTAACACTGAAAAAAAGATAGTAAGATAAGGCCCATTTATCGGTTGGTTTAAACATTGCAAACGCTACAGCTCATCACAAGGTGTGATTCTTTGCAAGAGCTGGCCATGGTAAACCAGCTTTAGCTGCACGCTTCATGTGTTTTTCCTGTTCAATTGGCTGTGAATGCCTGACGCATTACTCTTGCATGCCAAACTTATACCCTACAAAAACAAGGGACATGTCTGGAACATCGATATGCATTAATATCAAAATGTCGTTTCTGTTCAGACCACAGTTTGTTTTCTGTAATCAACGATGGCCGCAAATCCCTGAATAAGGGTTTGATTTAGTAGATTAAACAAGGGAAATGTAATACATATAAATGAGTCATGTGAAATTCTTTATAAATGACATGAACGACATCTCTTCGTCTGTCAAATCAGCCACAGAAATCTTGTTCCATATACAAATAGACACATCCATACATACACATATGCTTTGTCTCATCCTGAAACAATCTCTCACTCTCAATGTCTCTCTCGCTTCCCACATTCACACTCACACACACGCAGACACACACACAGACACACACACACACACACACACACACACACACACACACACACACCCACACACACACATACACACACACACACACACATGGTTCTGCTTGTCTATTCTCTGAATATTCATCCCATTTGTCCCCATCATCCGCAGCCCTACTAATCACAGTCACTTCCCCTTTAATCACAGGGCTCTAATTAGGTCCTAATAAACCATTTTGCCATCCTCTCTGAGCGCCTCAGTGTCACTCACACATCAAACCATGAAATACTGCATTAAGGAGGCCGTCAGCCTCAAAGAGCAACTGCCTCCAGTGGTACTGATACGGATACTGCAGGCACACCCTCTTACACTAATTGAAATTATCGAAAAGCTCCTCGCACATGTAACACTTGGCCATGCCTGAAACCGTTGCTTGAAGTACGGCAGTCACAAAAAAAAAGAGAAGGAAAAGACGATGACTATTCCAGAATGGAGGCTCTGCTGGGCTCTGTGATGTTGTGTAATTGTTTAAACCTGAGTGGATATGGCATCAGGCCTTGCGCATGCCGGGTTCTGCCAAAAGAAGAAGGGAAAAAAATTGAAAAAAGAAAACAGGAGGCTGCTCCCTCCTCCATCGCTGCGTTCTCCTCCGTTCTAATTCAGTCCAGCAACACTGGCTCCAAGGAAAGCCTCAATGGTTGCATGTTGCTCCTGGTGCTCCAGTGTTGGGGATGAGGATCACTGACCACAAGTTGATAATGATGACTGTTTAATTAGAAGCCTTTCTCTGGGCCGCAGCCCAGCTCCTCCACCCTGCAGATGGTGACCAATGCATTTAGCTCTGCTGCTGAGGACGAGGAGGGCGGACACACCTCCCAGCTCCACCCTTTTAACCAGCGGCATAAAGCCTGCTCTCCTTGCTGCCACCAAACCGCAACCATAGGCCTCCGCCTGCATATATATACGCACGCTGCTCTTTGACAGACATATGTTTCAGTGCACTGGTGACTGTGTAAGGGTATCTTTGTGGAGCGCGTGTTGAATTTGTAAAAAAACTATATGGAGACATAACCAAATCCTGTAAAAACATCACCATCTTAAACATGGATGTCTTTATAGGATTATGAAATTCACTATATCTTCAAGATGTCTGGGGATTTAAAACAGTGCCAGGTTTTTTTATTCTTTTTTTTGTCTGTAGTGCAGAGGATCTCATCCGTCTCTCCAGATATTAAGGGGCAGCTGTCTTTTAACGGCATAAATCACTCTGCCAATCATACTTCCTCACAGGGGTGTGTGTGTGTGTGCATGTATGCGTGTAGGGATGTGTGTGTGTGTGTGTGTGTGTGTCTGTGTGTGTGTGTGTGTGTGTGCATGCTTTGCTTGAGTGTATGTAAGCATGTGTTCCTGTGTGTGTGTGTGTGTGTGTGTGTGTGTGTGTGTGTGGGTGTGTGTGTGTGTGTGGGCATGTGCGTGTGCGTGTCCATGTGTATACATGTGCACATGTGTTTTGAATGTGTTTGTGTGTGTGTGTGTGTGTGTGTGTGTGTGTGTGTGTGTATGTGTGTGTGCGCATATGGTTATCATGTGGTGGGTGGCGTGTGCCAGGGTGGCTGTCCCTTAGAATTGTCAAAGAGGCTCATGGGAGATCCCTGACGGAGCCAAACCACAAGCCCTCTCTATCATTTCAGCCGTTCGGCCTTTTTTGGGCTCATTCAAAAAAATAAATACTGTAGACCATACGCTTGTGGTTTTCTTTTTCTTCTGTCTTTTTGTTGCTGATGTTGTTGATTATCTGCAATCTGCATATTTATTTTGTTTGCAAATTATAAAACTAGCAACTAGCATAATATATTGTTTGCTCCCAAATGAAAGTGATAAGCAAAGACGCATACAGAATCTTAAATCTTGACTATTTCCTGCCGGGCAGCATAGAAATTATTGTCCTTTGAAACACTTTAGAGTTTATTGAGGGAAATACGCTCATGTTTCAGATAAAATAGTCGCTGCACCAATGCCGCCTTAAGACCACGACTTTTCTCTCTAAGATAAAGAACAGCAAAGAAAAACACAGATACAAACAAAGAGTCTTGCAAATAATGAAAACAAACTTCTAGCTTCATTCGGCGAAATAACTTTTACAATGACGTAAAGCGAGGTAACCAATCCAAGTGATGTTGTCAATATAATACATACATGTATTTATGGAAATACCTCGTTTTGGTTTACTTCATCAGAGTTCTAACCACACGATTCTCTTGCTCACTTTGACTTATTTGGCAAAGCCCATTTTCCACACAAAAACTGTTGAGAGACAAATTTTTGGCTGAACACAACCTTTCCTTTCCATTTAATTTCCCTGCCTGATGCAGACGTCACAGCAGCTGTTCCATAATGCTAGCACATGAACTGTCCACGTTTCCATTGCGCTGGGCTAATGCTAAATGTGTTAGCATACTGGAAGACTTTTTCAAATAAATAAATGTGTCATGCTACTTGCTAATACTTAGTGTGACAATCCAGTGATAGTGTTAAATGTCTGGTGGAACCATTCCTGTCATAAATCGTAGCGCGTCATTATGTTAGAATCTTCACTGAACCCAATGGCTCTATGATAATGATGTCACGACATTCAAAAAGCCTTCCAATCCACACCAAAACAACACACGAATTGCTTGCACATATTTATTGACCCTGCATGCATACACACCGGCATGTACACGCTCACACTCAGTTTGATGTGAGCACAAAGAACACACACACACACACACACAGACACACACACACAAACACATCGCAAACACACACACACTTAGTAGCCATATCTAATCTGCTAAAAGTAATTTGCCAACCAAGCGGCTTCCGGCTGGACGGAGAGGTGAGGAGGAGCCCAGATTGTCTGGCGGAGTCACAGCCACGGAACATATTTTACATCTCATGTCAGATCAGGCTGGCAGATACCAGGCGAGCTGTCAGCCTCTACCAACTGGCTAATGTCTAATTGTTGGGCGTCCACGGTGAATGGGGACATATGAAAGGGCGCTGGGAAATGGCTCTGCTCTGCTCTGGAATTCACACAGGCACCGTGAAGAATTTCTGCTTCAATAACAAATTTAAGCGCTGAATTTATATCATATTTGCCTTTGAAGCCGTTTGAAGCCGCTTGGTTTAACGGCATTTGCTTGTGATCATCTGCGTTGCCACTAAAATCATTAATTCTAACTTGACGAATTCATTCAAAACTAAATAGATATGCTTTCTTCTAAGAGGTGGAATAATGTATAGAATTCAAACAAAGCTCATTTTAAACAAATGGAAATGGCTCCATAGTACTTTATGACTAGGAGTATCACATTGTTGTACATGTTATATACATGTAATACGTGTTGTAATACATGTGTGATGGCTAGAGATCACTCACACTCTACTGCCACTGTGAATCCAAATGTGATATTTCATGGAATCCCTTTGTGCTTCCCTCCAAGCCGGCTGGCCCATGGGAAGTCTGATCCAATAACAATTGGGGGGATCACAAGGAAAGGGTTGTTCTGCAGCCTTTTGTGTGAGGGGAGCAAAACGGCCCACATTACACTAATCTCTTTTCCCTCGTTTGCTCACAAGACACAGAGTCAGATCTTCAGAGCTTCTCCAACTCCACGAGGACAACATCACAAAGGGCCGTCCTACAATCCAATAAGGAGCCGTTGACCTCGGCCTCCGGCTTCGTAATGTGGTTAGTTGACAACAAGGTCGCTTAGGGAGAAATACATGGAATGTGCATCAGGAAAACACACTTTCCCATCGGTTCGTGCCCTACTTAAGTGAGGTGGTGTGGGTAGATAAATAGTCAAACTGGGAATATATTAACACATTTTTTGATCAGGTTGAGGTTAGGAGAAACAGCCTAGTACACTTGCTGACCTTGAAATAGGTTTGGATAGACTTGCAAAGGCCATGCAAACGAGAATCATCTAGTGGTATGTGTGTGTCTACGGTAAATGTTATGTGTGGGATGTGTGTGTGCGCAAAAGCGCCTGCGTGTGTGCGCGTGTGTATGTGCATGTATGGGATGTGTGTGAGAGCGAATGTGTGTGTCTGTGTGTGTGCGTGCGTGTTTGTGTGTGTATGTGCATGTGTGGGATGTGTGTGAGAGCAAAAGTGTGTGCGTGTGTGCGTGCGTGTGTTTGTATGTATGAGGATGTAGGTTTGTGTGTGTGTGTGTGTGTGTGTGTGTGTCATGAGCGTGTGTGTCATAAGCATGTGTGTGCGTGTGTACGTGCTTGTGCGTGCGTGTGTGCGAACATGTGAAAGAACTCAAAAATCCACCACATTTTAATTACTGCCCGGCTTTACTGTGAGGTCCTTTGATATGGAAATAGGGGCAACCATCTTCACACAGGCATGGTACAAATCTTCATTTGATTCATAAAAAACAATGAGCCCGACTAATTCATCCACCTGATTACAGTCGCAGACCTGTGTCAAACACACGCGGCCACCAAGACCCGGCCAATTAATTCTACATATTAATGTGTGATCTCAAAAAAAGAAGGAAAGAAAAAGAATTCAATAGAGGCTGTTTACCATATCCAGGACTGTTGCATTTTGAAGTCCAACTTAATTAGGCACAACTATGCTATGGACTAAAGAAAATGACCAATTATTCTGAGAAAAACATATTTAGTGGGCGAGTGAATGGTACAGATCAAAATGGGCCACTTACGGCGACGTGTGCAATTATAATGTTTCACTGAAGAAATGCATATTCAAATGTGAGTGTGTTTCTTTTCTTCTAACGACTTAATGTCAGCAGTACTGATAAAACAGACGGACAGAAGGAGGTCGACCGCACAGTAACACAATCCTCTTATAAAACACATACGGAACCGTTCTCTAATCCATTACAGTAGATTAACCCAAAGAAAAATAATTAAGAAAGGAAAATTGGTAAATATTAAATGTGCCTTTGAATCAAATGGCATCAAATTAAACACTCAAAGCGTAACTAAATGTATGGTGTGAATACGGTCCTCATGCACAAACCCTGATAATCCTCAAATCCAATTGATTCCTTCATGTCCCTGACAAACAGAGGGGGAGGGGGGGCAGGGTGGAGTCTGGTAGGATGGGAACAGAGCAGAGGCAGTGTGGAGGTGCTCTGGATGTCCCATTGTCTGACACTGATGCCTGACTGAGACATTCAGTCAATACTTTTAATGATGCTCATCTATTGAGATGCGTTCAAAGGAGCAGGAAGGTTTCTTTTTTTTCCACACAAGGTTCTACTCAGAGACTGTGTGTGGAACGACATTCTTGCTTCCGCGATGTGACGCATTTCCGAGTGAAGACGGATACCATGGAGGGAATTTAAAAAGGAGGGATCCAAGAGGGGTTTATTGATCCTTTTGGGATTTGATTTGCGACGGCAGGAGAACTAAGAGAACGGTCCAAATGCATGTCTGCTCTGCTTGGTACCACACACACATACACACATGCACGCACACTCACACATACATACACACACACAGCTTTTTGAGTCAGACACACATACACACACACACACACACACACACACTTTGTGTTAAGTCAAACACACACACACACACACACACAGACACACGCAAACACAAACACTCTCATTCACAGACACACAGACACACACATATACCCAAACACACACAGAGGACATGAGCTGTCAAAATAAAGAATCCATGTCTGTGTCAGGTTGGCTGTAATGTTCTGGAGAATGTCATGACTTGGGATATTTTATGACGCCTTGATACGATGACACGTTTTCTATCGGAAAGACTTTCTCTCTTGCACTCGCACATTTGAAAACACAATTGGCCTTATATACTGCAACATCTTATAGGATAAAAATAAACAAGAACTACAGATGCGTCCAGGACCGTCAAAACAGTTGAAAACCGGAATGGCAAGAGCGCAGGATCGCAAAACTAGGGATTAAGTTACGATCACGTTTCCTTCTGATCATTGTTCCAATGGGCCGTTATCTCAAACGACGTAACACTTAACAAAGACAGATGCCACGACATGTGCTTCCACATTTATTATCTCTGTCTTTCCCACTCCAACCTCCCCCCACCACCTTAACCAGACGTGCTGTTGTTTACCTCCTCACGTCTTGTTGATCATGAGGTCTGCCCGTGCTCTTACCGCTCCACATGCCCCCCCACCGGCTGGAGGAGACCGGGAGGCTGGCCTGGTACCTCAGCCCCCCTCCGGCCCCCCTACTCACTGTTGCTCTTTGCCTGCCTGCCTGCCAGGGGGAAGGGGATAGTGGGGGGGGGGGGTCTGAGGAATAACTACATGATAGACTGAGACGGCTGAAGAGATCTAATACATGTCCCGGACCACCTCTTTTGATTTTGACATTTTTTCAATCAAAGCCGGCGCAGGGACATTACGCTATTCCCAACAAGGCACTTACAAAAGCATACACATAAACACACACACGCCCACCCCCCCCACACACACACACACACCGTTTTACAGAAAATATATAATATGAAGCGTGGTATTTTCATAGTAGGTTGAGAATATTCTAATTATTTTAATGAGAATAATTAATACAAGTATGTTTTTTTATATAAATATATAAATGTCCCACATGATATCTGTGAGAAACATTTTCAGAGCCGAAAGAACATCTTCATAACTTACTCCTTTGTGTTAGGTTTTACTAAAGCACTGCGGCAATCAACACCTTCATGTATCTATATATTAAAAATATGTATACAAACAACTGAAAAAATGAGAAAAATTGAAACAGATATTACAAATCTGTATGCATCCCTATGCATGTCTGCAGTCTCACACTGCATAAACCTTCAATTATATTACAAAGAATGTTTGTGGGTGGCTATCATGTGTTGTTCTATAAAAATAATTAATCATCTTTCCTGACAGAAAATAAAAGAATAATGAATCGGCATAATGCTGACTATTACCTATACGTATACCGTTACGTTTAAATGTATACGTTGGGTTTTATTGTACACATATAGGCTACATGCGTGATTTGACAACGAAACCTAAAATCATCTCACTTCAAAAACCGCAACTGATTTCACAATTGTAAATAATAAGCGCAGTAAATGGGGAGACGTGGCTGGTTATTTTCTCAAGCGGAGTCTGACCACAGTCAACGAGAAGAGGCTTAATGATAAATACTTGAACTTACTGGCACATGCGTCCGCAAGCCTCTCTATTCAGGTCCAATCCGGAACTTTCCTCAACTGCAAAAGTCACCACGAGATCCACTTGCAGAGAATCCTAAAAAAGAAAGAAGTACAATAATTGTAAGGTCAGATGCAATTTAACTCTCTAAATCCAAACACTCTAGGAAAAAAATCACCGAACTAACCTCAAAAAGGTTCAGCGCAAATAAAAATAAAAACGTAAGGATCACATTTTGACATGCCTCAATACGAAAAGATGAAGCGTCGCTAAAACGACATTGCCCTAATAAACGAGCATGGTTTCAATCGAGGACGGCAGTGGGTGTAGGATATATATAGCAATCAAATGCTTCAAACACTGTCAATTAAACTCTAAAGTGGTCGAAGTAAATCAGGGAAAAACTCCAAAACTTTTTTTTTTATTATTAATGATTGCTCAAACAGGCTTTGAAACATTCAAGTCACAGCGTGTGCAGTCGCGTCATCAATAGTCGGGTCATCATCAATAGACTTAATTGCCAATTTTCCCCTCTTACTTTTTTTTAACAGTGGCATGCTGCGCTGCGCCGCCAGAGACGCGCTCCTATAGAGCGGGACGGGGCGAGCGTCCCTGTATAGCAGCCGGGACAATGTGCTGAATGGACAGTCTAATTATACATGTGCCATTTAGACTTCCATCGGTCTCCAGTACCACCTTACCTTATGAGGGAACTTGCGCTCACAGCTAACAGCAACTGTTCAAAACAAAATACCATTACGATATCAACTTTACTGCGACATACGAACGAGCGGCGGATTGTTTTCCCACTCCGTTGAGTTTGTGTGTTCGTTCGTGTGTGTGTGCGTGTGTGTGTGTGTGTGTGTGTGTGTGTGTGTGTGTGTGTGTGTGTGTGTGTGTGTGTGTGTGT
>JAOPUA010000037.1:10906947-10921868 GCA_027122455.1 Trisopterus luscus | reverse complement strand
CCCCCCCCCCCCCCCCCCCCCCCCCCACTACAATTATAGAAAATAAATCTCCTCTATAGAAGACATTTATATTTTTGGAATTTCACATTTTCTGGTTGAGGTACGAACCTCCCTGAAATGAGGGATAGCTTTAAGCAAGTGAATGGCATTTGATGACCCATGTCGGATATTTGGTTGGAGTTCAGCCTTTACCTGTGTGGCGGAATGAACCCATGCGCGTGTTGCATGTGTCTCATGCGCCACCTTTTGGAGACTCTGGGAAATACTTTTAGTAACGTCCAACGTGCGTGTACGTGCGTGTCTCATCTTTCCCAACTCAATACATTGGAAATAAAATAGCTTTACTTGACCTTAAATGAATAATGACAATAAAGGTATTTGTATCTTTATTCGACTATTATTGTCATGTATTTTTTCAAACATAAAAACTAGGCCTAACCTTCTCTTCTATATTACGTCATCTTATTGATGCATTGAAGAAAAAAAATATATATATATATATTCCAACCCTGCCTTTCATGTCTAGGCTATATTCCTGCACTGAAGCTTTGTTTGAAAGAATTTTAAATAAAATGAAAAAGTATGTCGATTCAAAATGAAGTGTTCCTTCATCTCTTGGTTAACATAGCAAACCCCCATCAAGTCATGGCAGTCGGAGGATACAGTATAACAATTAGTCATGACCGCATCAGAGTCAGCACTTAAATATAAAATAGACCTCTAAAGGAGATCACACTCTGTCTTCTCACACCAAAAGTCCTTTTCACAAGTGTGGGTCGTGTGAACAACCATAGGACACTGTATATGGTTAGTTCCAGGATATTTGCATATACAATGAGTCTTTGATGCATCTGGAAATCATCTTCCAAGTCTAGACCATAAATATTTGAAAAGGAGAGCGCATTAAAAAAAATCAACATTTTTGTTACATTAAATTAACATGTGTTCTTCTCCTGCCCTGCATTGTTAATTTGCTAACAGGCAGTGACTGAAGAGGAGGAGGAGGAGATTTACTGTCTGTGGCCACACATAGGTCATCGATTTAGGGGAGGACAGGGAGAGACATGAGCAGATGGCCTTGAATTGTCCCATTGAATTGTTTAATTTGATTGTATTCTAATAATTAAAATGTAATGAGGAAAAAAAGGAACACCCCCATCCAAGCCCGGTCTATTCATATTAAAGAAAATGTGAACAATTGTTCAGTGGTTTTGATGAATCTCAACTGTGTCAAAATTGTAAGCCATACCCTACAATGGTTTGGGCTAAGCCAAAAGGTTCTGGATGGGGGGTTGGGGTGGTTGTTTCTCCATCCTATTTGGAGACCCCCCCCCAAAAGCCAGGTATAATTCGGAAACTGGTCCCACCTTATATAGAAATGAAACCTGCACCAATGTTGGGTTTCCAGTGTGTTATCACTGCTAGGTTTACTGTGTTACCAGTAAAGCCTATATGTGAGGAAAATAATTTACAATCTGTACTTGAGTTTAGAATATTATGGATTATGATGGTCAGGAGACCTGAAGTAATATACAAGTGAAAGCTTGATGAACCTAACCTATATCAGCTTCCATTCTATATTTTTATCTTTTTTTTTTAATCAATCTTACAATTGGACCACCCTTAAAATGATTCATTGGTATTTCATAATATCATGCATACATGGCAAAACCAGAATTCTAACATTTTATTGTACTTTGTAAATTGTTGTGTCTTGTTAGATTTTTTCCTATTATATTACCATTGATCAAAATAATAATAACAATCACCAGCCTAGATCTTTATTTCTGAAGAACAACACATCCAAAGTGAGATATAGTCTGCCTTAAATGGTGTAGTCCATCAACTGGGAATTCTACACACACATTTCATTAGACAGGTGAGAGCTGATGCTGCTGGGGGTTAAGTGCCTTGCTCGAGGGCAGTGAGTTGGCAGTATCTGGTGCTTGGCCCCCCACTGTTTCCCCATTCAATATCTCAACATTGTTTAGTCATAGAGAGGCAACATGAGATAACTTAATCATTAATGAATGCCAAGTTATGCGATTAACTTCGAGACTATTTGCATACATGCAAATAGTCTCCGCCACCATCAGACTTGCAAAGTGGGACGCTCTGTTCTCATTAGCTGACCCCAATCTCTCACTTGTAACTCCGGATTTCATCAAAGTTTAGCAGGATCTAATATTTCCTTTCAAGTGAACAGAGAACCACTGATTAACCATGTTGGAATAAGGAGCGCAACATGCCAATTCTAATTATATATCTTCAGCGACATTAATGGACAGCCAGTTTCAACACTACTACAACTACTACTACTACTACTAGTACTACTACTACTACTCCTACAACCGCTACTACCACTACTACTATTAATGCTTTGATTTGAGTTCATACATTTTCAAGGTTATTTATTTATTATTTATTTTCATTAAGAAAACGCCTGTAACTTGCATTATACAAAGGTTCAGTTAGGTATATGGATTATTGCTTAATTGGATGAGGAATTCCCGCATTAGATTTTATATTGGTTCCATATTATGCAATTTTTTCAACTTCAAAATGACATGACATGTTAATAAAGCAGCATGACGTTATTATCTGTTTACAGTAGACACCCATGAGGTAATTGTCTTCAATGGTCTGTCAAAATTATGGAAAAACTCCATATTTAAAATTATGAATGGAATTCAATATAGATGTACGTATATAGAAGTTGTGTACGTAAAAAAAGACGTGTATCTTTGTATCATGTGTGACTTTGCTAGAGGCCCAGGGGCATTGGTTAATTTACAAAGCGATTGCTTTTAAGTACAAAGAGCCCAGCTGGCTGTAGGTATTGTAAAAAGGGCTTCCGTTAAAGGGACTGCTTTATTGTCTCATGCAAAACAATACGCAATTAATTGCTCAAAATTTAGTTATTTTTCACACTTTCACTGAATTTGACTGTTGTATACCATCAAATATTTAAACAGAATTGTGACACACAATGGCAATTTGATTAAAAAAGTAGAGATTATTTCAAACATATTGTTTTAGAAATGTGCATAGTTTGGTTCGATGCACCACATTACTCAGTACACAGTATAATGCAGCTTTATTCCCTATTCTTTTTCTAGTATGCCGACATACTGGGAAGAATATTCAGTGATTCTGAGCTCTTCAATTATTCAGCTATTCAGCATCCCATTTCTAAGGCCTTCAAAAAATGTACCATTTGTTGCGCTTGAGATAATAAAACAGCATAACATACCGTCTATAAATCAAAGTGCCTTTTGTATTGGATTCCTAAGTTGTACCATTGTAAAAGCGGACTGCATTCTCCATTTCCCCGGTGGTGTACAAAGGTGTGTACCGTTGTGTGTTCACTGTAGTCTGGTCATCAGACATTCATAGAAATTCACAGTTTCATTGATGCAATGGAAAATAGCATCTTGGGAAATGGAGGCACTATTTTTCCTTTCTCGCTCTTTTTGGAAAATATGTCTTGTGTATGTTTTCTGGCTACATTCAGTGCACAGGGCTCTGTGTTGTGAACAACACAGAGCCATTAGCCATAAGGGCAGAGGGGTCAGAGCTCTCACTCACTAAAGTGTTCCACTGGTCCCCCTTGCCCTGAAGCTAGTAAACATCTGACCGGATTAACATCAAAGTCAACAAAAAAAACCTGCATGATCTCTATTAATGTGTAGATATTTATATGTATAGATGTTTTCACTTCCTAGAAACGATTTAACGTTAACGTGCTGCTTTCTAAGGAGGAGTGTGTTGGTGTGCATATGCAGAAGCAAAGCGAAGCCAGTGAGTATTTAGTCAAGGATTAATGTATGAGGCCTTGATTGCATTTAACAGAACAGGACCCAATTAGCATAATAGGCCCTCTTTCATTCTCTTTGAAGTCCAGATCCTAGAATCACAAATGTACACGATGCGCCAGCCAAAACAGCCAAACGTCAATTCATGGAAATGCCACAATCCTCAGCGGAGAGTCTTGGGTGGAATTTCTTTATTTTTTTTTTGCAGAAGGAGTGGAAAAACATCCCACTTTTATTGCAAAATAAGCAGAAGAGAGGATGCGATGGGTGTTGTTCAGGCACCGCGGGGGCCGGACTCCATCCCGGAGAATGGATGGAGGCTCCTACGGTGGGCGCTGAGGGAGGTGCATCCGCTCTCAGGTGTCTTCAAAGCGCCGCACATGAAGGAAGGTAATTACTCTTCAATTAAAGAGATATTAGCCCACTTGGGAAGGGCACAGCCCACTCTAAGTGAAATAAGTTAGAGGCAACACATGTCCAATAACTAAGAAGCATCATCACACGCCAGGAGTGAGCGGGACTAAACAATCTGGGGGTTGTTTTTTTAGTACCCCTCAAAAACCTGAAGTCAGTTTGTATTAGTGGAAATCCACTGAGTATGTGGATTGTGTTGAGCCTGGGTGTAAAAAAAAATGTAATCCTTATTTTGATTCACAAGTTCAATACCATGTAGTCTAGGGAATTTTCTTTTACAATTGCGATGGAGACATAGTTCATGATTTAAAGATATGAATTCTTTGCTACAGACTCCAGAGGTATTAATGTCTACCTTCTTGGTTGGAAAATGTAGACATGGAATTAAAAATGCCCTTTCAGATTGGAAAAGCTTTGAACTTAAGAAACATTTCAAAAAGACTGTTTTTGAATTGAAAGTTCACCTCCTTGGAGCACAGCATTGCCTTGTCAAATAATAGAATGAAGTTTAATAGGTCAAAGCAATCAATGTGGCGTTCAAAGAGAATCTGCCAGCTATGATGAGTGTGCATTTTGTACTTTTCCTTTTGTACATGGCCAGAATGAAGATATGTTCCATTCATCAATAATATATAATGGGCTTTACAAATGCAGTTTTTTTATGCCAGACTTCATTAAGTTTATAATTGTCAGTCCATATAAAGAACATGTTAGCAAACTATCGAGTACAATCTATTAATCAATGTATATATTTACTGACAGTTAGACAGGTAGGCTGGCAGGTGGTAAGCCAGCAGGCAAGTAGGTATCCTTATTAAGTGGGTAGGCAGGTATATATGAAATCAATCAAAATAAGAAGTATAAAGACTAAGGTATAACGTGTAGACATTTTCCATTGCCCAGCAAAAGTGTTTTCTAAATAAAATGTGTTTACATTTAAACAAGAAAATTTGGGTCGCCTTAGCTCTGGAGGAAGAGCGGATAGACTTGCATCCCCAGCACCTCCAAGCTGTGTCAAGGTGTCCCTGAGCAAGACACCTAACCCTAACTACTCCCGATGAGCTGGCGGTTGCCTTGCATGGTTGGTGTGTGAATTTGTGTATGAACCGTTGGAATTCAGTTTTGATAAAAGCATCTGCTAAATGCCCAAAATGTTAAAAAGTGAAATGCCAATATCCAACATATCTGTTTTAAATATTAACCAAATATGCTTCCTACGTATGTACATAAGCTGAAGGTTATATATATATAAGCCTATATCCTTTTCTCAAACTTCACTATCTGCAGCTTAATTGAAAAAATCGTTTCGTTTTTTCCCATGCAGAAGATGGAAGGGTATGACCAGATTTCACACTGGTCATATTTGTAATAACACAACTCAACTTTTTTGTAGAAAAGTCTTTATTGCCTTATGAACTAAATTGCAAAAATCAATACATGTGAATGTTGAAAATAAAAGGTCTGGTGATTTAATAGTGTTAATATATTTAATAATATTCACATTATTTATATAAATTCTCATTGTGCAAACACTTTCTCTCAGACGAAAAATGTGTTAAAGGCTATTTTCATTCTGATGTAAGCAAAAATAAAAGTTCATTTTGGCAAGCTAATAAGAGACTGGCAGTGTAGACACACACATCATATATTTTCAAGTGATTTGGAGTAAGAATGTCATCATAGTTCTGAAAAAAATACTATCCGCATAATACATTTTTACCTTATATTTAAATTCTATAAGATGGTATCTCACGCATTCCATGTCTGAAAATAAAACGTTCCAATCTGATATTACATCGCAAGTAAAAGTGTTTCATTTTCTTATCTTGAAAATATCCATTTGAACTGTTCTCGATTGTATCATGTACAGGTCAAAGTGCAAAAACATGTAGAAAATTGTTATGAGTTATTAACATTAGTTAGACACTTCACTGTTTCACAGAAGTGAAACAGCAGCCTTGTGGTGTTCTAGTTCTCTTCTTTGAAACTTCTGGGGGAGCTACGCTGCTGAGCTGAAATGCTGGATGCCGTCTTAAGCCACAGAGCGCAGGTTAAATGGTTTCTACTTGTCTTCTACTATGTACCAATGCAACTGTCTCAATCAAGCAAAACCAAATGCTATTTCCTTCATGACTCCTGGGTTGGAATAGCACCTCATTGTCGAGAAACAGCTTGAGCTACGGGAGAAAAGACAGAAAGTAAGGGTAAGAAAAAAAAATTCTAACTTTCCATTCAAGTTTACCTAGTCTTTTTGTTAGTTAGTTAGTCTTTTACTAAAAAGTAGGAATGTCTTTGTTTTGCTGTGTTTGTCTGTGTGTGCATGCATGTATGCGCCTGTGTTTGTGTGCATGTGTGTGTTTGTTTGTGTGATCAAAAAGGAATATCTAATGTTTCAATATTGGTTGAAATGCATTCACTGTGTAACACTGAAGTACGACACATTTATTCGATGAGGTATGGAAATGGTACTGTCAATGTTTATACATATTATGTGTTATGGTGATCATGCGCTTAGATTTCGTCAACTGAAAATGTAACCAGAATTGCCACATCAACACAAATAAAATAAATAAAAACATAAGGGAATGAATAAACACACATTGAAGACTTCCCTCATTTCTGTTTGCACTAAAGAGAACAACTTAAGAGTTTGAGCATTCCTCTGGCCAAAAACATTATAAAGCTCAATATGTTTACAACTATTACAGTATGAAGCTTTGTTTTGTTCTAGGTCTGTTACCTTTTACTTACTATATTTTCAAATAAACTTTGACAGTAATAGTGATTTGTTACGTTGCTTTATATCACAGTGATTACGTTTGTTTCTCCATTTCTGTGGACACCAGATGTTGTTGTTGACCTGTTTACACAGAACTGTGTCAAACCACCAAGAGTCATTTTAAAACCAACTGCACATTTTGGTCGACCTCTAAAAGCTGGACTGAAAATGACTTTAGGAAATCAAGCATCACCCAAACCAGATCATGCAACGATGTTGAAATAAAAAGTCAGGGATGAAAGCTACCAAATCAAGAGGCACTAACTTGTTTGGCACTTAGCCTGAAATCTTTCTATAAATGTTTGCCTATAAATGGTGAGGAGTTACAGAAAGTCTAGCTATTGTGCGGTAGTGCTTGAAATGCACCATAAATGAGCGTTCTTGTCTGCATGGGTTCAATATAATCAATGTTGAGACACTGCAATGTATTTGTGTGGGTGTGTGTGAGTGTGGGTGTGTGTTTGGGTGAGTACACTGTAACAGTGTGCATCTGTGTGCGAACTGGAACAGCGTGTCCCTGTATGTGTGTGTGTACCGATACTGTAAAGGCATGGTGCTGAATGTGTGTGTGTACATGTGCCTCTGCATGTGTGTGTGTGTGTGTGTGTGTGTGTGTGTGCGCATGTGTGCGTGCGTCAGTGTATACTGTAACGGCAGCAAATGTCTTTTCATTGTCTGGTTGGCGTCAGGTTACAGATGGCGGGCTAATTAGTGTTGTGGAATGCAGCTGTGCCGACTAGGGAGCTGTCAAGGTGTGAAATCAAAAGGTGTCTCACTCCTTTTGTTAATTACACACAATAACGCCACACCGCGCCGTGTTTGTTTCGTTCCCTTCTCAACCCTCCATAAATATTTTGGCAGAGCGAACAAAAAGGAAACAGGGGGAAAAAAAATGAGATGAATAACACAAAACAAATTGTAAACAATTATCAGTGCGGGGGTGAGAGAGGCTGGTTGTTGATTACAGTGAGACGGCATGGGGGCTGGTACCTAACCTAGATGACTGGTGAGTTGTTTACAACGTGACGGCACAGCAGCCAGGCATGCAGACGGGTGGGGAGCAGAAGCGAGGAAAAGGAGGCGGCGGCGCTGTGGAAAAGGAGTTAGGGGCCCCGGGCCAGCCATCAGCAGGCAGTGTCGCCATGCGGTCAGGCCTTACTTTGGAGTTCTCTGATTAGACAAACGTGTAGTGAATGCCGTTGCTTAATGGCGGGGGAGGCGCCTGAGATACGGGAGGAGCGGGAGGAGCGAGAGGAGGAAGAGGAGGAGGAGGTGGAGGAGGTGGGTGGTTAACCGGCTGCGGGACTACAGAAGGGCAGAGAGAAGGGGGTCAAAAGAGAGATACAGATGGGACGTGTTAGTCGTTAGGCTGATCGTCAGAGATACACTACCCAGGTGCTTCCAGGCCCTGTAATACAATACACACACAGGATTTTAACGTTGTACTCATAGTGATTGTGCAGTAAGAAAATGACTATATTGATGACAGTGCCACTTATAATAAGTATGATTTAAACTAGTGATGAAGAGGGTATATCATTAGTTATTTGTGACAAATATCCACCCATGAACATAATCTCTTATTGTATTTATATATTTAAATTTAATAAAAGCTGCTTTCACACAAAGAAATAACCACCTTCATTAATTTCAATAAAACAATGTTTTAAAATTGATTAAAAACATCTTGTTATAAAAATACATATTTTTTGTTCCTATTATACATTGTTAAGACGAGCAGGGAAAAAAAATACAGCTTTAAGAAATGATTGAATGATCTCACAAACATGATCCAATGTTGTTTGCAACATCAGATGATAACCATTGATTTAATCTAGTATTAAGGTATTCATTCTAGATGCTTGATAACACGATTTCTTACTACAACAAAATCCCTCCTGGTAGCTGTTGATTTGGGATGAGGAAATCTTTTTTTTATTTTTTTATTTATAAATTGTGATGAAAAAACAAACGGGGAGAGACTGGTGCAACATCAAACACAAGATTCTTCTCAGAATTGTACTGATAAAATACAGAATTTTCTTCTTACGAAAGATAAGTATTATTATCTACCATATAATAATATACCTCTTACTTGCACCCGAAATGCTTGTAATTATTGAAGTCTCTCATGCATAATCCCTTGGAAAAGAATCTTCTTTTTAATTCAGAGACTTGAAAGGGCACCCGCATACCTTACTCTTACACCAAAGGGAAAGAAACATCATTGAGTCAGACTCCACTGACAAGATGCCACAAGTTATATTCTCTGACATTTCTCTACGCTGGAAATAATGTTATAATTGTTGACTTTGCTTCACTGTGCATATTAAAGCTCCCTCACATGCTTACGGCTTGAGCGATACCGCGCGTGACACTCCAGTGATGTGTGCGTGCGTAAGTATCTATGTGTGTGCGCGGGGGTGTGTGTGTGAGTGTGAGAGAGAAAGAGAGAACAAGAATGAAACAGAGACTCGTCTGAAGATACTCCAACTCCTGCTTCTCCTATAAAAATGAACTAGCCCGCTCGGCTGCGAGCCTACGAGATAGATGAAAAGTGGGGCTGAGTGTCTTTTATGCAGGTTCAGAGCAATGTTCAAAGAGCCAGCTATCCGGGATGCATGAGGGAGAGGCCTGGCCCTCGTTGGACTGGATCATTGATCAGCACACAAAATGGCCTCATCAAGAGATCCCTCCCACCGTCTCAAACATTCCAACATGGAGCACAATTAGACACGTCTTAGTTCTGACGGTTTTCCGCTAACAAGGAATAATGTTCAGTTATTAGGGGATAAGGACCCTGTTTGCTTGGCTCTGCACCTATCTCCCTCTCATCTTTACACCGTCACTGATTCTTGAAAGACTGCTTCCCCACTTTATAGTTTTCTTTTTCTCTTTCCCGCTACCAAAGAATATCAATTCAATGCCTGGAGAGTTTTACTGATCCAATCTGTAGTCGTTACAATTTTTTTTTTTCAAGACATGTCAAGGTAGAAGGAACCTTACTAAAGACAACCAGTCATTTGAGAAGTGAGCTGGAGTGCATGGTTGAAATGAAGAACGGACGTACCTGTGACCTGTTTGCTCTTAAGCGACGCCTCAGACGCCAGTGCATAGGACATGGTGATGATCCTCTCCTGCTCCTGCAGAGCCGAGTCCAGACCCCCGAGACACCCCACCTCTGCCTTCTTGTCCGTGGTGACGGCCAGCGCCAGATTCTGCACACTGAAAATGAAAGAGAAAACCAAGTCTTCACTGCTGCTGCATTCTCAGTCCCACATTCAATGGATGGTTGAATTTAGTTTTTTAAAGGTTGTGCAGGCAATATATTTGGGAATAGGTTGTTTTTGGTTTCATTTGTTCAAGATTTCTTTACAATACAACCGTATTCAATTAATCCAATGCGCTGACCAAAAAAATATTAGAATTGTTATCTGTCGCAGGCCATCCAATCATTTCACTCGGCCCGAATTAAATGTCTGGATGGCCGGTCTACTTGGCCTATCTTTTTATCCGGCTGCCGTTGCGCACACTGCCTGTCATTGGGTTGGGACCCCATTCTGGGGTCACCTGATATGAGGTCATGGGAGATTGCTGATTTATAAAATGGATATTGAGATGTTTGAGGATGTAGAGATGTTTGAGGCTAAATGTTTGATACAATATAAATATTCAAACTTCCAAAGCTATCTTCCAATCATGTATACATGAAAAGACCTAATGATTCATAGCCATGAGTGAACTACTACTAGCACTTAGTGTGGCATGATGTTGATGGGGTTTAAACTAGGGTTAAAACTGTGGGGAAGCAGATGCAAGTAAGATGGAGTCACATGCCCTTCACAGCAGAAAACCACTGATCTAAGCTCATTTTATCTTATTTTCAGGTTGTTGTTGTTGCTGTTGTTTACCTGGACTTAGCGAGGATGCTTTTGATGCGCTCCACCTTGCGATGGCGCTCCTCCACCTCCTGGGGACTGAGAGTCTCCTCCGGCTCAGAGTCTACATAGCGCTCAGGAATCAACACCTTCTGGGGCATGGATAGCTGTAGGACGATACAATTAGAGCCATCAAAAGCCGTGTCCCATAATAGACTTCTAAATGTTGCATCAAACTGCACCAGCCGTTATTCATCAAGAATTGAATTGTGCGCTTTAGGAGGTTACACACATCAAAGACAACTGAAAGCATCTATGTGTTGGGCGTAATGAGGGAGTACGCTTCATCATCAACCTAATCCTCAATGTCATCATCATCATCATCATCATCATCATCATCATCATCATCAATCATCATCATCGCTCCAACATTGGTCCAACATGCCATAGTAGGTGTTAGTGATTGATGGGGCAGCGGACACGGCTCCTTTACATAGTGAGCGTGGTGGATATCAAACAGGTGTTTGTCGTTTGTCGGGGCAGTGTGCAAGCGCCATTGCACAGTAAGTGGGGTGGACAACAACCCTCCACCATCGCCATTCCACTACCCTTTAAATTGTGCTGGGTCCATCTCAGCGGTGGGTTATTTTGATGGATTGTTACCAGTGCAGTCCCCACTGTACCTCTTTGCTGAGGTCCAGGTCATACTCCAGGGGCTCCAGCTGGTGGGGGGGTGTGCCGGCTGTGGCCAGGGGCTCGGGGGCCCTGAAGGTCAGCCACTCGTCAGACCGGGAGCGGGGTCTCTCCTGGTGCTCCTCCGGGGGTCCCTCCTCTCCCTGGACGCTGCGACGCTCGGGCTCCCACACCTCCTCGCCCTGCGCCTCCTCGCCACGGGCCTCCTCGCCCTGCACCGCCCGCTCCAGAAGCTGCAGGTCAAACTCCTGCTCTCTCCTCCACTGGACACACACACACACACACACATACATGCAAACACACACACACACACACACACACACATACATACAAACATGCATACACACACACGTAAAAACAATACAAACAACAAGGGAAATACAACGTCTATGAAACCATTGACAATAGACGATTATACAAAATATGTTTAGAATAGGTGTTTTTGGTGCACTTGCCTTCACACATAAAACTCCATGTAGAAATATTGCAGAAATATATTACCCTGTAGGTTGCAAAACTGTGTGTGTGTATGTGTGTGTGTGTGTGTGTGTGTGTGTGTGTGTGTGTGTGTGTGCGTGTTTGTGTGAGTGAGAGTGAGTAAATTGAAAAAGAGAGCATGCATGAAAATCATGCATGAAAGTTCCATCATCACAGCATGCTGTAAGTCCTTCTGGTGCAGTAGTGACAGAAAAGACAGGAACAACATGTGAATAAGAAAGACAGCAACAACAACCACAACAACAACATCAACAACAACAACAACAACAACAACAACAGGAAGGAACGGGGAAGTGCTCTTCCTACATCAACAAGCCCTATGGATACACTTTGGACTTCTTGTGCTGACTCAACAAAATTACTAAAACACTCTGGGGGTTTCTGTATTCTGTAAACAAATGTGATGAGGGAAAGAAAAAAATACATGGCAATATGTGTTTATTAGACAAGAATTTATTTCTTATTTGCAAACTTCTACATGAAAAAGTGATAGGGTTCTTAACAGTGAAATCTCTCTGTTATTTGATACAAATAGGATTTCACTAACATTAGTACATCTAAATATACTTTATTTTTTTACCAATAATGTTATTGCTTTCCTTGTACAAAGATTAGAAAGTCATGGTTGGTATGCAAATAGACCCAAGTACACAGAGTCCTTACGTCAGTTACTATCCTTATCAAATGGCATATACACCTTAATAATTATGAGTTATGTATTTGAGTGTTTAAGTTAATGCTTTTGTCAGTGGAAAGTTGTTAAGCAAATCTTGATTTGCACATATGTAACAAAAGCAAGAGATATACACAGATATACTGACATACAGCGACAAACAGTAGAAACCCCACACCCACACAGACACTAACACACACACACACACACACACACACACACACACACACTCACAGTTCCATAAGAAAAAAGTGATTTAGAATCTTTAACTTAAAAAGCGAGTGAACCCAAAACTGTTTTTGTTTTAAACATGGTAGTACATCTTATATGAACTTCAACATAGTAATGCAATTTATCACTGGTACTGAAAGTAGACCTAATTAGGCATTCAGAGAAAACAGGAGAGTTACCCATGTTTTTGCCAGTTTTAGCCAAACAGTTTGTGACCATTCCACTCCACTCCACTCCAAACGCAGGTCTTGTGACGTCAAAAGTGCCTTTACAGAGGCCCTTCGACGTCACGGCCTATGGGACACTGACGGCAAGCTGTTTGGAGCTCGGTCAGACTGCGGCGTCCGAGAGAAAGCTTAGCTTCCGGGACACTTATGGTATAAGGCCCATGGTGTGTGGACGGTGTGGAGCTCCTTCTGGGCAGCCAGAGATTATGAAGATTGAGTCTGAGAGAGGGTGAAGCTTCGGGGAACCACCCATATTACAACACAACGGTGTGTGTGAAAGCTGAAGCCCTGTCTGAGCAGCGATCTATTTTGATGTTCGCATCCAAGTGAAGGCATTTCATAAGAAACCATTCTTCTTCTTTTCTTTTGATCTCATAATTTTGGAATTCAAGCTGAAACAGCTGGTTCACTGACAGGTTAAAAGGACAATACCGACATTGGAAGATGAAATCATCCTAAGTATCTCTCCTGGCTTCACTACAACATCCCTTACCAATATCATCCGTGTGCCTTGCTCTGGTAACTAAATGCTCTGATGCATTGAAGTGAATTTGACAAAGTATATTGGTAACGGATGTCGCAGTGAAGCCAGGAGTGAGGGTTTGATGGATTTGATCACCCAGAACAGTATTGTCCAGAGCAGAGAGATAGTTAGTATACACACTATGGGGGACTGTGAGTAAAATCTCTGGAATACTAATTTGAAGTCAGTGGAGTAAAAACATTACACTAAGACTCACATACTGTAATATACTGTAAGAGAGAAAGGCAATGAGGCAGAGAGGTGGAAAGATCAATGAGAACAACGATATGATTAGGTAAGAATCATAAAGAATAAATATGGATTGAAAAAATCAAGACATTCCATGAATGATGTCGGAAGTTGTGTGTACGGAGTTTGAATATTATATGTATTTGTTAGTGTGTTATTGCATGCATTTTTTTTTACCTGTTTCCTGTTATGTCATGGCGTTGACCGGTTTTTCATTTTATCAATGTAGCACTTTATGAATAATGTCAACGATATGAACAGATAGTTCTCTGTTTTAAACTGTGCTATAGGTCTTAAAAAAAACACATGTATGACAACCGTCACCGGCACACGTAACGTAGATCATCAAACAGACGACTCTGCGATAGGTTTTTCTGAAAAATGTTGTTCTACAAGTAATTCAAAAGCGAGACCCACTATGATGAGCGGGACTGGGAGGGTGCACACACCTGGGATCTCCAGTGTTAGGTCCATGACGTGATCCATGGGACGTTGTGTTTAAAAGATAGAGAGAAAGAGAGAGATAGAGAGAGAAAGATAGAGAGAGAGAGAGCATAAGAGATTGAGAGTGAGAGAGAGTAAGAGAGAGAGAGGGCGAGAGCGAGAGGGAGAGCGAGGAGTGTGGTCTGGTCTGTTTGTTTTGTGTGTGTGCGGATACCAGCTGCTAGTAACGTACAGAGCCCAGGTCCGCCGAGAGCGGCCGCTGCGTGGACGCCGAGGAGGAGGACGAGGAGGCGGCGCGGGACGCCGAGCCGTGCGCACGCGCGTCTCCGTGACTCAGGGTGCGCTTGCGCTGCCGGACCAGCGCCTTCTGGTGCCTCTTCATCCTCTCCAGCTGCTCGTCGGCGCTCATCTTGCCCCGGAGCTGCTGCTGATGCTGCTGCAGCGCCGGCTCCCCCGAGTACAGGCGCTCCAAGGCACTCTTTGGTCTCTCCTGGGAT
>JAOPUA010000037.1:10871436-10881511 GCA_027122455.1 Trisopterus luscus | reverse complement strand
CCCCCCCCCCCCCCCCCCCCCCCCCCCCCCCCCCCCCCCCCCCCCCCCCCCCCCCCCCCCCCCCCCCCCCGAAGCGAACACTGTAGTGATCTCTGCCTCTAGACCAGTGGGACCTTTGTTGATAGATCGTCAGTATGTTTTTTAATGAACCGTTGTGGAAATGGCAGTTTAAAGCTGACTGATGATTGCTATCGCTGTCTCATCCTCTTTTTTCCGCAAACTGCTTGCATGAAATGACTATTTATCAAAGATATATATTTTTCTATATGTATAAATAAACCTCCTAAAAGCACAACAATTTGAACGGATATTACAGTGAGTCTGTTTTGTCTCTGATTCATTCCCTTCCACATATTAACTTTTCTGCACTTTTTTCCTGTTTCTGTATTGGCTGAATGCATGCGTGGGTTTTCCAACTTCCTGCTTTTCATAGCATGGTTCCTTCCAGCTAAGGCTGTATATGTCACTAATTTACTAAAGTGTGGACATTTGCCAAACAACTTCTACATGGAGCGTAGTTTATCTCAGACAAACAGGAAAGCTGTCTGGCTGGCTAACAGCAGGGGTCACCCACCGTTCTTAATAAGTCAAATGCATAACAAGTTTACGATATCATAATATCATGGATGTATTATCATTGGTCCTGCACACATTTTCCAAGGGATTGAGTTATTGCTCAGGGATTCATAGCATTTTAAATGAAACTATGACAATTTAAACTAAAATTAAACGATATAATGAATCAAAACTGAGACTGATGAGCATTACATATAATGAGGCTCAAACAATGACTGCCTTGAGTGGTCCAGAAACGGTTTTCCACCCAGTATAATTGCTCCTCTACTTGATTCAAATGCCTGGATTACCGTAATAGATTACCATACAGCAGAAATGTCCAGCCCCTGGAGAGTTTTGTAATTGAGTTCCCGTATGCTTGAAAAATAGCCAACCTTTTCCGGTCGAAGACTATTAATCAGAATGAGAAAGTGTTCCGAGTGGTAGACTAGCGCATATTAAACCATTTGGCCCCCACGAGCACCGACAGTCACTCTGAGAACTATAAAAGCAGAAATCGTTCAAAGCAATCATTTGCTTTTTCGGAGTAATACAATTGCTTGTGAGTCTAAACATCCTGCGTCAGATGGACAAACTGTTTGAACACAAATCCTCACAGAGCAGGAGCTTCATTTAATGAAAGCTCAGGTCGTGGCATCATGTGACTCACCCTGGACCCTGGGGCGGTGTCCACTGCCGTTGACGGGACACCCGTGGAGGACTGGCTGACCACACTGGGGGTCCGCTGATTGGCCAGTTGCTTGGACATGCGGGATTCTATCCTACAGGGGAGTAGTAGGGGGCAGAGCACAGCAGTAAGATTAATGAGCCGAGTGGGCGGGTATCGCCGGGACTACTTTCTTCGTCCTTGATCATCTCTGTCAGCACAGCTCAGAAAAGGTAAAATACAGTCGATGCCTGGGCTGTCGGATAGAGGCGGATGTGACTCTTTCCTGCCCCTGCCCCGCGATCCCCCAAAGAGCCAAAGGCTTTACCCTTGATGAGCTGTCTGTTCTCTGCACTCCAGTGAGCCTTGCTCAGACAAAGAGTTACAATCATCATAGATCATTGAGCAAGATACACACAGACACAAATGGTAGGAAAAGTGCTAAAGCATTTGTGCACGCACGTGCACACACACCCACGCACACACACACACACACTTCAGTCTGTGTGTGTGTATGTATCTTCTTTACAAATCACATTTCACATCATCAACATCAGAATTTCTCGAAAAAAAGTATTGCTGTAGCAGAACTATAAAACATAAAAAATAAGTATATACTGATATCTTGTAATTTGCTGTTAAACACTACACTCTCTCTTTCATCCTGTAACAACTGTTTTTTAAATCACCTCGGTGGACCGAGGTGGAAGTGAGGTCCTAGCTGTAAGATAGGCAAGCAGGAATCAGAGCCAACTGTGGAATCCAGCATGCCTGCAGTGTTGTGAGCATAGATGCTGAAGAATTAATGGAGGAAGGCAAAAAAATCGATATCTTTGCGATGCAGGACCGCGGGGATGTGCTGCAATGTGGAGCAGGAAAGGTTTAAGCAGCCAAAGTTAGGCAGAGCATTGTCGCTGCTATAGTGTTGTACACAAAAAACAACAAAGGCAAAAATAATAACCTCATTTGCTTAGAAGCTCATGTGATTGTCTGTCAGAAGAACCTGGTTTTATAAGGACGACACATCTATACTGCACTACGTGTGTTCATTTGTTTGTTTGTTGAAACTTTAGGAATGCACATATACTGTATCAAGGATTTGTCATGTTGATTTAATGTTTATAATACAAGTGTTAAAGGAGAACGTGCGTAGACCAGACCACGGAGCGCTGCATGTCTCACCTCTTCACAGCCACATAGTGAACTACGTCAACATCTACATCTTCTCGGGTTGCTCACACAACTTGAATAGAAGCAGAATGAAAATGGGACCGCAGTCCCGGAGAACAATAACACGTTGACCTGGGAAGGTCAGTCTGTGAGGTATGGAAAGTTCCACCCATTGCATTGTGCTCAGTTAAACCTCTACATGTGTTTGCTTTTAATCACAAAAGCAACAATCCTTTAAAATCGGCAAAATGCCACACCTTTACTGCAGTCAATCACTATTGTTCAAACGTAGGTCGTACTTATAGGACTCTCCAAAGAAAGAGCAACTGAACCAATCCACCAATACCTCAAAAAGTATCATCTACTATTCTCATAGACTATACTACAAATTTGGTCTGCAGTGAAAAGTACTGAAAATGTGTGATGGCAATGGCCTGTAGTTCAATAGTATTTAGTACTTGGATGACTCTGGAGTGCAAGGTCTTCCTGGCTTTGATGGCCTGCTTGCGACAGGAAACGGTGTGTGTGAAGCGAGGAGGGGGGGGGGGGGGGTGGGTTAAAAGGATAACTATCCTTCCTTCTATTTTCTGCTTTGTATTCAAGCCTATGAAGCTAAAGGCAGAAAGAGAAGGGCTGGGCTTTTGAGATGAAGAGACTAAGGTTTAAAAAGTAGCGGCAGAACTTTGCTAAGCGTGAAGGATCACCTTTGGATGAAAGCATAGCAACGCTCTGCTCCCGATGCTGGAGGCAGGCCAGTGATTTTTGTTTGTGGGACATTGCTATGACGACAAGGGCTCTCTTTTTTCTTTTCTTTTATTATTCACTAGTGTTTACCACCAGTGCCACTCAAACAGATCCTCCGGAGATCTGTTGGGTGAGAGAGGGGTGATGTTTTACATCAAACGGCGCCTTTCTCGCCCTTTTATTCCCCCTCTCTCCCTCCCACTCACTGACACAGTTGATCCTTTCCACCAGCAGGTGGACCTGGGGAGTCGGGACTGGTGATATATTGTTCAAAGTGCAGTAATCAATAACCAACTCAAAGACCCCAGGACAAGGAACCTTCTGCCAATAATGGAAAAGAAGTTCAGTATCGACTTTCTACCCTCTCTGTCCTCAATTTGCAACCTTCCCTCAGGAATAAAGGAGGTCTGCACCATTAGAAGTTGGTCCCAGGGACTTGGGGAAACCTACTTCCCTACTTAGACCACGTGGGTTTGTCAAGAGTGAACAACATGAGGGCGTGTGCAGAGCTTCAATGCTGCGTGTTTACATGGGGAGCTTCATGGATGGAGGTCGTCGCTGCAAATCATCCATGATTTAGCGTGACTCCATCACGACCATGACCTCATCTTTGAAGTAAGAATAATATATTTTAGTATACCAGTAGGATGTATTACAACTTCACTGTTTACACCCTTGCACAAGGGTATCTACCCGTTAGAAGTTGAGGGAACAAACTGTTCCAATATAAATAGTATTCTATTCTCAAAGGGTCATACAGGTCTATTCTAGCGGGGTCCATATTTAATAACGACACACTGCAACGTTAAGCCCTTATAAGGGCAAACTCAACTCAAAAACCCAAGGGGAAAAGGAGGAGCCCTTGAGAAGTTGGAAAGTAACAATACAGTGAAATATGGCAGCAGTGAGCTGGAGTAATCATGACAGAGCTAGGCTATTCCTCAACCATTCTCACATTCTCGGTACATCTCTATCTATTCTCAGGACGACAAGCTTAAAGAGATCAGCTATGGCATTATGAGCCAACAGAGCGATTATGTTACTATTGCAAGTATGCGCGTGAGTTATGCATTAACTTTTGCCCTCCCGATGGTTTGGAAGTTTGTGGCTTGAACACACCGAGACAAGAGAGCAAGGCACAGGGTTGGACAGAAGTTTCCGTTGCGAGTGGAGATGTCCCTCCACCGTTACTGTACGCATCTCCTCATCCCAGGGACGGTGGAGGTCAAATACTATACCCTCTAAAGATAGCTAGATTAAACCGGATTGCACACCTGTTGCTTTACATGCTGCCATAGGGTTCGGCTTTCGGACACAATAACAACACATGCTGGCTTCAGCTTACTACATGACCAACAACTAATACAGACAACTGTTTTGAACCGCACTCTGTTGACTGACAGAGAAATTAATGCCTCTCTGGGCACTTGGGACTAAGTGTACTAATTAAAATGGAATGCTGCCTATTTAAAGTCACATGCCTATTGATTGCATGTCAAGTGATGAAAGAAATAATAACAGCAATGCACCCTGCGTCAGTTAATGCCAGTATTTCATGTGTATAATCCCAACCGGAGTGAACTGAACATTGTTGGATAGGTTCCAATTACCTGTATATCTCCTCTTATAAAATGTTCATATTCATATACTATTATTATTATAGCTTTATTAACATATCATTATTCTAATAGTCAAAGAGAACAACTACAGAGCCAAGATCCAAACAGGGCTCTAAATAACGTAAACTAAAATAAAATTAATCGACTTTGATGAGTCAATTCATCTTTAGGACAATCATCTCTTTATGCATATTAATAGCCTTTTGAATCAATCAACTAAAGCGTTGAATTAACTTATTGTTTCAAAGGCCGATCCATGTGTCCAAAGTGGGCAATCAATTTAAATAAAAAGTCACATGTAAGCAATAGTTGGGTCACCACCTACTCTACATATTGACCTCAATGAAAACACTGAAAACTCCCATTATCTGTTAGTATGATGAGGACCACCATGGGTTTGTGCTACTGTGAACCAGGTGTTTAAGATCAGTCTCTCCTCTCTGGCCTGTGCTTTTCCCAGCCGACCACACACCAAACCCTTGACGCCAAACAGGCAGTATTTTCCAATGCCTTCGCTCAACTTCAAACCGTCACAACAGTACAGACCAGCGCTGCTTTCACCCTGAGAAGAATACACACTCACTCACCTGTCCTGCAGTGTGTACTCTGTGTTTTCAGGAGATATCTGACCGGTCACTGGGTGTCGGAATGATGTACTCCTCTGGTTGTGGCTGCAAATGGGAAGGGAGAGAGGAGAGAATGATAAGGAGGGGAAGATAACCCCCAAGACAAAGCAAAGTTAGTGTAGGATCGCCACCATCCTCCACTACCACCACCCCCACCCCCACCCCCACCCTCTCATCACATCCATCAATCAGAGTGGGTTTACAGTGGGCGTCTGCTGGGGAACGTCTGACCACGACCACATGTTGTGTCCATAACAACCACATCCCCTGCCAACTGCAGAACGGGTGTTGCTACTGAAGCCTGGTCATGACCGAGGGTTTGTATTTCACACACACGGTGAGGGCCAGCACTCCTTGCCCTGCCCACCCACCCAGCCCCTTTATTGATTTCAATCACATTGCTCCATTCATCGCTGTACTTAGGACGTTAAAACGTGTCAGTGACAACGGGGAACCAGAAGCAGACAGGTGTCAGCTGTTGCTTTTAACATTTTATTAATGTTTATGTTTGTTTACACACTACATAACCGTAAGAGAAATTGCTGTCTGTAAATCTGGGTTTGTCTGCTTCAGTGACTGCACACACACAGTCAGGTCGAACAGGCCTGCTGTGCTGCTCGGACAGGTAGAGTAAGAGTTAAGGTGTTCTGTTTACTGACCATGTCTGGATATGATGATATGATATCTGAATAAAAACTTTACACAACAATGGCAGATAATCTCAATCCTAAACTGAAACCAAGGTGACGGTTTTATATCGTTGAGTCTTTGAATTGTTGGTTCTGATTATTGTACAAGCTCTGGTTATGATTAGGATCTTTGCCTTTTATTTGTAGAGGTCTGTGTGCTATCGTGGTGAGGGGGGGTTTATCCAAGTGCTGACTACGACTCATTACATCCTGAGGGACTGAGATGACAGAAAACAAACAAGCATTTCTCACACTGCGCCGTGATGTTCAGACGCCCATGAGAAATATTACAGCTCTTTGGGCAAACTAAAGAGACATGAATGACCGGCCATGCAGTCAAGATTAAACAGTGTTTAATTACACAAATACTCGTGGATATTTGCTAATGCATGTAGGTTATTGCTACTGTAATAGTTCACATGATAAGCATGAAGAACTAATAACGTTTATTACGCTTGCTTTTGCTTAACCATTCAAAAGCGTATAATCTGTCTTCTTTATGACACAATATCTGTAGGTATCTATTCGTACTATACTGCATTGCCTCCAGGGATTTAGATATCATGATGAGGAAAAGAGAACCATTAATACACGCTTCATGATAACCATTCTATACATTTGTGGAAAACCTTTAGTCTGAGTACTCACCCAATTGAAATAGTGATGTACTTATTTCATCACTTATTATGAATATCATGCAGGCTGTATTGCGCATAGTGCAATTACTAGTGCCTGTCAATGACAAGCATGAATGCAACACTTCTCATGAGGGAGAAACCTAGGGAGGGAGGGAGCAGAGAGGGAGGGGACAGTTATTTTGGGTTGCGTATTTGTCAAATATTTTCTTCTCCCTCTCTTGACTCACTGACGTTACCTACAATACCTCTAAATTAAGTTGTGATTAAGTAAAACTATATATAAATATATATTTATCATATATATAATTATATATAGAGTATATTTTTCCTTTATAATCAATCAGTTAATGTTTTTTCCAACATATCAGGGAATTCAAGTTGTTTGTACGATGATAGCACACAGCATCATCTCAAATAAATTATTCTAATAACATTCACCCTGCCCTGCTCGTGTTACATTTCATCTATGTGTGAAAAGCTGTGATTTACCAGCAGTGAACAGGATATGTTACGCAAGATCAACATTGAGGACGGCACCGCATTCTCAGTGTCCACTACTAACACACTTATGAGGGCTGACCAGTGTCTGCCAGGGCAGCTTGGGAGGCAGCTTGGACAGGCCATTCATCCAGGACAGATGCTCTATGAAGTACAGAGGGTC
This sequence comes from Trisopterus luscus, assembly GCA_027122455.1. Taxonomy (NCBI): domain Eukaryota; kingdom Metazoa; phylum Chordata; class Actinopteri; order Gadiformes; family Gadidae; genus Trisopterus; species Trisopterus luscus. Next base: position 10,874,142 of record JAOPUA010000037.1, on the reverse strand, counting down.
ATACCTCTGGTTCTGTTACTCCTCATGCATGCCTTGTGCACGCATCGTTATATCTATCATTACCTTTCATTACACATCTATGCCTTTCATGATTACCTTTAATAACTATTATAACAAATGATTAACTTTCATTACCTAGTATTATGTAGCATGAGCTAGCATTACCCATCGTAACCTAGCATTATTTGCAGCTCTTTCTTTAGTATTTGCTCTCACTCTTCATTGTATACTTTCCTGTAAAAGCTTTTTTTTTCTCATGATAATTAAACGTCGAAGAGACTGCCAAGTAACGCTGAGAGAGAATGGACCCATGTTTGCAGGGTAAATACTGCAATGCAGTTTGAATCCAGCCAGATTTTTGCAGCAGTTCAACTCAGAAAACAGGCTGCTCCAAAACACAGACGCACAGTCACTCACACTGGAGCACACACAAGCACAGACCGAGGTTCCCCGGGTGTACCAAGGGTATAAGATAACGCCGTGTGCATAATGAATGTGTGTAAACACATAACGCTCTGAAGGGCAGCTTATGTGCTTTGCTTAAAGAAGCGCTGGATGAAAGGACACGGCGGTGCCCTATAGCGACGCCAGGCGGCAGAGAGAGGCACCACCGCTGTAGAGCAAGGAGAAGATGTATGTATCCGTTGACATTTAGAAAAGGTGGATGCTGCATTTTATAGGCGTCATCGGGAGTGATTGTCTACATGCAGGAGTTCACGTAGAAGACACAGCAAAGCACATATGAATTTAAATAAGGACATTGAAGGACAACAGCACGTTTACATTGCAGTATACAAACACACACGCACGTGGGCATGCGCACACACAACACACACACAGTCTGCAGAGCATTGTTCCAGTAATAGTGCATCATTTGCGGTGCTGCACTGGGCCCTCGGAGCCCCACAAAAGCCTCCCCTGTTAATTATGAATATGCATTCTTTTGAGGCTTTTGTTTCAGCCGCATTACTTCTGAGCTATTTGTTAAGGAATTCACCACATCCCCGTTTACTGAACAAATGCTGCAGCGGCACCGTGGCTCTGTGCATTAGCCACAGTTTACATGAGCCGTCCCGACTGGAGACGCGGCTGGTGCCGGGGAGGATTGAGCCCCCCTGCCTGGGAGAAGGGGAGCCGTGATGACAGTATCAGCAGGAGAGATCCACTGCAGGGCTTATGAAATATGCATACGATCATTACAATATAGAATGACGGTTGTAATCCTGACTTACCGGCAATTAAAGCACAGCTCAGCGCAAAGCTATAACAAGGAGCTGCTGTATTATGGACATGATAATGTTGAATGTAATATACATATTCAACTATGAGGGATATTTCTTTTTTTAAGTTTAATATATTTGAGTTTTTATATATTAACTAAGTAAGAAACAAACTGATGAAATGGATCAAATGGACTAAAGATGTAAAGCCTGCTGGAGATTTGGCCAGTGATAAACCGCAATGTCTTAATACCGTAACACAAGTAATCTGCATAGGTTTCCATATGGCTCATGTGTCGACATCCAGTGAAGCAACCCAAAGGGAGGCGTGCAGGTGTACTGTGCTGGCTGTACGTCATGGAGAAGCTGCAGGTCAAGTAGAGCCTACACAGGTTCTGAGGACAGGCGAGAATGGGGGGTATCCTACACCCAGGGACAGCCTCATCGGCCCCCCCCCCCCCACTCCCCCCTGTTGGTTTACGATGCAATGACACTGCAGCGTAAACATGACCTGGAGGTTAAGATGAGGGTAGAGATCAACACAGGTGTTCATTGCGCAAGAGTTTTGCTGTTAAAAAAACTACGAGGCTCTTACTGGGATGGCGCTCAAACACAGGTCCAATAAACCCTCCAGCAGCAACACATAAGCGAGAAGTTGAAAAACAGTTCCGATAGCTCCAACATCCAATATGTCCTTTATCGCCATCCCCTTTTTCCCACCGACGGTGACAAAAAGTCCAAAAGTCCAGCCCGTACAGAGCGTACCAACTCAAAGCATAAAGCAACAGGCTCAACAGGGTAATTCCTGTTCAAATAGTGGAGTTCATTTTTAGCAACAGGGCAATGTGGCGGGTGGCTTGACCCCCTCAGTGCCAACCCCCACCAAACAACAAAAAACACGAAAAATGACCACCACAACAAAACTTTACACTCTACACTCTGAACGCACACACGCCCCCCCGGCCATGCTCGGAACAAACGCCGAGCCAAGCCAAACATTTATCTACGTCAGGTCAAAGCAAAGAAACTTTAGCGGCGCAGTTATTTCCTTTGCCCCCACGCCCCCCACCACCCCCCCGGTGTATTTCCATTTACCTTACTCAGCCTTAGCCCAAGAGTGAATCATTGACTTGCCGTGGTGGTTCCGGGCGTTGTGCTGGGTGTTGCGGGGGTCCTGTGGGTCGGAGCGGGACAGGTGTGCGTTTGCAGAAGCAGACTCTCATAGTATACCTGCCGGCATCCACACGGAGCAGCAGTGTAGAGCGGCGGCGGTGCAGAGGAGTGGTGCAGAGCACTAAGTAGAGAGCACTGATGTAGAGCGCCGGTGGAGGGTATGCAGGACAGCCATAGGGCTAGCGTTCCCTCTGAGGCATGTTGTCTTGTCTCCGAGGAGGGCTTTACTCCACAGCCAGAGATCAGGCCGCCTGCCATGAGAGGGCTTGGTTGCGGATCTTTTGGGGGGGGGGGGGGGGGGGGGGGGGGGGGG
>JAOPUA010000037.1:10811594-10822464 GCA_027122455.1 Trisopterus luscus | reverse complement strand
CAAGTCAAAATCCCGGCCTTAATATTCAAAGTGCAGCTTAACCCTCATGAAGATTAAGATTGTTAGCAGAAAAAAAATCGCTTATTTTATCCAACGCTATGTATAATGTGCGGATGATATGATCCCGTTAGCGGATGCCACCAAGTGTATCGTTTGTTCTGGGGAAAGGTTGAGAAAAGAGAAGAGCCCCTTGTTGTGTCCATGTTGCATTGTTAGCTTAAAGCTAGGCTGCTAGCCAGGATACAAAGTGGTCCACCGTTATAACGTTGTGGATTTAGTATTCACGAAAATTACGAAAACTATTTCATTCATTGTATTTTTTTAACGTCGCTTACTTATTACGAGTCGTTCTCCTACGACGGATTGATGTATGCGATTTCTGCGTCTCGGTTTTGCCAAGTTCAGTCATTCTACAGAGAAAAAGACTACCTAAGGCGACTTAAAATGTGAATCGGGTGTCGTTTACAGTATCCCCTTACCTTTATACTCTTTGTCCTCAAAGAGATTCGTATTTTGCCAATTAAGTTGTCAAATTTCTATTTGTTTCTCGTGATTCGAACGGTATTAAGATGCACGGTGCTCGTGCCGATCACTTGCTGACTAGCTGCGGCTAAGCTAAAGAGGATGGCTAACAAGGCCCCTTTCAGTACTGCTACGCTTTGCCTGACAGTAAAGTCTACATCACTGGAATTCATAAGATCAGTCTTTTTTTTCAGAAAGGTTTTCTTCACGTTAGATAAAAAGATAAAAGAAAAAAATAATGGCGTTCGACTACGATACTGATTTCAATATATTTGATGAATTCATAGACAGCTATAAATATTTTGGTCTGATAATGTACTCCATGACGTCATGATGATGATATGTTTGATGATGAGGATCATCAACCATCTACCTTAAAGGCCATCTTTATCTCTATTACATGATGTGTTTAAAGCATAGGTTTAAAGCCAACCTGAAGATCTTTGGCGAGGATGACTTGGAGAGCGTATGATAGAATAAGTATTGCTGTCCTATACATTCATTTACATAAAGGTATAGGACAGCTGCATAATATTCTTATCCATTTAAAATTGTACTCAAATTAAGGTAAACAAAGCAAAAATTAGGTCAATGCTGAATTAATGTACTCTCTTGAAAGTCGATTAACTTTACAATATGGGTACATAGTTAACCATTAACCATTCACATTAGCCAATATTGTAATAAGCATTATTACATATCAGTATTATATGGGTTATGGTTATTACTAGATCTGTAGTTAACTGTTAGCTTAATAACATTCCTACTTATCTTAAAAGCTTTCGGTATAATGTGGATATCATTAAACTGCTATTAATTTAATTAAACCAAATTATATAAACTGATTCATAAGTGTAATGAATCCGGGCAAAGTATTTATGTGTTTCTGGATACTCACTTGGTTCCACTAGCATTTATTATACTGGCTCTTGCGTTCTTCAAACAACATATCACAATGTGGCTCATCATTTTAAGTCCCACATCTGGGTCTAAAAATGGTTCTTGCTTGGAGACCCCAGCATCTGCTCAACATAATCTTGTGGTTTTTTTTTGCTGTCATGGGTCCACAATTGTGGAATGAGTTCCCAACTGACATCAGGACAACTGAAACCCTACCAATCCTCTGCCACAGGGAAAAACTCATCTCTTCAGACTGCATCTTGCCCCATGAAAATAATATAAATATGTTAGTGCGGCAAATTCATGCAGTTTCTTAATTTTTATACACCACCATAAGGGGACAAAACGTTAGAGTGTCATAAAAGAGTCTTTTCAGAAAGGAAAATCAGAAACCTCACACAAACGCACACACACACTTTTCTGGTGTTTCTGGACTGGTCTAGAGATGGTCTGTAATTAGCCATGCAATCATGTTTTGCAGGAGGGTGAGTGTGCCATGCCCACCCTGCATCATTTACCTTTATTTACCTCTCTGGGGGCATAGTGCCGACCGGCTTCAGGTCTTCAGTCATCATCCCAGTACCAAAAAAGAGCAAGGTCACATGTCCAAACCGCTGGCGCCTTGTTGCTCTCACCCCAATAGTGAGCAAATGCTTTGAGGAGCTCATCAAGGTGCTGATCTGCAGAATGCTGCTACCCACCCTGGACCCTCACCCCCTGGACCCTCACAAAAACCAACAACAGATTGACAGACAACGCATTGCCACAGCACTCCACTCAGCCCTCACCCACCTCGACAAGAGGTACTCCTATGGGAGGATGCTGTTTGTTGATTATAGTTAACCATAGTCCCCTGCTCATGGACCTAGGCATTGATCCCAGCCTATGCAATTGGATCCTTACTTCCTGTCAGCTCGAAAACAGGTGGTAAAGATAGGTTCCAGGATCCCCGTCCCCTGACCATCAGCACAGGAGTCCCCAGGGCTGTGTCCTAAGCCCCCTGCTCTGCTCGCTGTAAACCTACGACTGTGTGGCTACACACGGATCCAACACAGTGATCAAGTTCGCCGATGACACGGCCTATAGGAGTGAGGTCAAACCGCCTGGCTCAGTGCACCCAGGACAACGACCTTGTTCTCAACGCCGACAAATCCTAGGCGCTTGTGATGGACATCAGGGGGAAGAGACAGCTTCAAGACCCCATCACCATCAATGGGTTGGCTGTGGAGAGGGTACTAGACAGCATTCATTTCCTGGGGGTCCACATCACCAAAGACCTCACCTGGGAGGAGCACACCAAACACCTTAGGCTGAAAGAGTTTTGCTTGTGGCCCAAGATCCTGCGGGGCCTTCTTCAGAGGCACAGCAGAGAACATCTTAACAGGATTCATCACAGCCTGGTACGGGAACTGCAGTGCCCAAAGCCGCAAAATGCTGCAAAGGGCAGTGCAGACAGCTGAAAGGATCAGTGGACGTGGGCTTCCCTCCGTCCAGGACACCTGCAAGGCCCGGTATGTCAAGAAGGCCCTCAGAATCCCAGACACCCCAACCGGAAACTGTTTGGCGGCTACTGCCGTCGGGAAATTGGTACTGAAGCCTTGGGACCAAAACCCAGAGGATGACGACTTGTTTTTTTCAGGCTCCTGGAGGAACCCAGTTACCCCCAAACCAACCCCATGCACGCTGCGAAAAACGGATTATTTAAATACATATTTCTATAATTTGCACAGCATTTTCACACAGCTAAACAAAAACAGATGATTTAAATACATATTTCACATTTTTGCACTCGAATCAACCATGAGCACTACCATTTCTGCTACTTATTTTTACATATTTGTTAGTATTACTATTATTTACTTTATCTTGTGTTGATGCTGCTGTGTATGGCTGTAATAATTTTAGCCTAATAATTTTACTCTTGTTTACTTGTGTACAACAAGATGTAATAAAAGTAATTCTAATTCCGATTCTGATTCTTATAATGTAACCAAATGAAATATTGGAAAGGTAAAATACAAACAAGAGTTACAGATCAATCCATGCCTCCATAATTCATCTATATCTATCTATTTGTGTTTTGCATCCTCCCACTACATTCAACTGTTGGAAAATACTTGACCTTAATTGGCATTAGACATTTAGGAAAAAACTTTGAGTAAATTATACATAAAAATATCACAATAGAGGGAACTACAATCCTATCCAAACAATTTGATCTGACCATTGCTTGATAATTAATACAATGAATTAAGATTTCAGATAATTTAGAGTCCACTCACACAACTCCTTTATTTAAGCCTGGTTTCCCACATAAACAGTAATCTATTTAGCAACACGCAAGACCAAAAGTTAATTAAACCGATTAAAATATTGAATTACATAATGAGAAAAACACATGAAATGGCCAGAAGATGGCGGCACTGTCCATAGATAAACACAAGTCAGCCCGTGCCTGGATGCCATTGTTTCCCTGAAATGTCATGCTTTGTAGATGGTTAAAAATAAAATTGGAATAACAAGGCATCTGGTCTCTCAAATCCTCCATGACACAGTGCGAAATGAATGCATTGTGTTGTCTTGTGCAATCCACTCAAATGTAGAGTAAGTAACACAATGTTGGCAATCTGTCATAATGCTGTGTTTTGTTGTGTGTGTGTGTGTGTGTGTGTGTGTGTGTGTGTGTGTGTGTGTGTGTGTGTGTGTGTTTCTTGTTTCTTTCTCTCTATTTCTCTTGGTTTCTGTCTTTTTGTCTTTTACCCTCTCTTTATTTACTTCTCCTCTTTCCCTTGCCTTTGTGTTGCAGAGAACGAACAGTGCTGTAATGCCATATAGTCAAACAACATCTCCCCTATGCTGTCTCTTTCAGTAGTTCTTGCACCATGTAAAAGCATGCCATTTTTCAGAGTGCTTTACTCCACTCCCCTCCCTGATCCCTGTTTTCCTGCCTTGCCCTTTTTTTGAGAATGACCCCCCCCCCAACCCAACCCCCAGGTGTAGGATATAGATTTCCAGACCCCCTCCTCTGCCCTCTCTGATCTGAGGTGCAGAGTAATAGCCGTGTATCCTTCTGTGCTCCTCTCATGCAGCACATCTGACTGAATTAAACATGTACTGAGGATTTATTGGCTGAAAACCACAAGGGCCCCACAAACACTTTAGCCCCATGTCACTCCTTGAGCAGACCGAGCAAGCGTGCACATTTTCACTTTGCCGTTGAACAACCTTTACTTGCGCTTCTTGTGCTTTTAGAAATTGTGTTATCTAAATAACAGATCACAGCCAAACCTTCCAAAGAGTTGAATCAGGGTATTTTACTGTATGTGTTTTGGAGGGCCATTGTGTGCTCTCTGCACTGCAACCCTTCCTCCAGTTAGTTGGGGAACATTAATAATTCATGGCCCACATGTGTCACAGTCGGATTGCCAGCATCTCCAGCAAACCACCGGCATTATCATTATTACAGCCAATGGATATTATGCACCACCATATGCAAAGGCAGAAGTTTTGGTATTCTGTGTGTGTGGTTCAGTGGTAGAGTTGTTTAGGGTTCAGTATTTGGTTTGACCTGTGTACTTATGAAGATGAGGAATAGTGGTTGACAATTGCTGATTCTGTTAGCAGAACAAATGTTGACCAATAAGCAGTATAACTTTGTATAACGCTGTAAGAGTATATATGAAACCTCTGCTAAAATATAAAAAAAGAGAGTGCGTGCGAGACAAGCACAAGGCAGCTCTGGGAATAATTTGCGGTCCCCAAATATGTTTGGTTTTCTAGCATACCCCTCAAAAGGTGACATTGTGCACACACTTATAGACAGGGCAATCATGACGCAATGACCAAACCTGTCCTTTGTTTGCCCATCAAGAAGATCCATCAATCCATTCTGGGAGCAATTAAATGGTTATATGGCTTATACTCTTCCAGAGATTCTCAAACACATTTTTTTTTATATTTATGTAAAGTCTTCCTGTCTGCCTTATGTGTAACACTCAGATTCCAATCTGGGATGAATAATGATAATAATAATAGTAATAATAATAATAATAATAATAATAATAATAATAATAATAATTGTATGTTTAATGCCTGAATAAATGATTATCCTGACAATATAGATCTTCTTCGTTTGATTTCATATAAGGCAGAGAGAGGAATTCTGAAAGAAAGAAAACATGGTTACTGTTGCAATGCAATGTCCAACTGCAAAAGAGTAAACAGCTTTTCAACCTGTCGATATCTTCAAAGTTATTTTCAGTATGATGCATGCTTAGTATAGGTCTAGATGTGCTTAAAACCTGTCAGCATAAAACAAGGTATGCCTTGCTTAGACCACAACTAGAAATTCCCATCAGATTAAAACAATTAACACACACACACATGTATACACACACGTATACCTGTACATAAGTAAAATGTCTTAAACTTGTACTACGCACAATGTATTCCTACATTCAGTTGGAAGTAAAATATTTATTATGCATATTTATCTTAAGGCATATGTTGAAGTACAATATGTACTATGTCAGGCTATACAGATTTGAAAAAAATAAATAAAAATTCTGCATCGTGAGCTTTGACCCTAGGCTTCCTGTGCTAGCGTGTCATGAATAACACAGGCTCCCTAACCTCTAACATCAGAGCACGGCTGCTCCTCTGGGTCATTGCTAACCTGTTCTGTTCAACGATATGAGGCCCCATGCAGACTGATGTCATCTGACAGCCTGAAACCAGAGTAGGCCTCGCATAGCTGTCCCACTGGGCCGTATGGAGGGCCCTTGGTGGCATCTGGAGAGGGCAAGGTACACAGAGGCAGGTACAGTTCGTAGTTCTTACCGCCTCCAAGACCTCTTCTTGGATATAACTTGCCAGTCATGGTTAAGAAGGGTACCACATTGCAGATGTACTATACTGTATGTATTGCATATGAGTTTTGGAGGTGGGGACAAAGATAATAATTTATCATGATCTTTTTTGTTGAAAACATTGTTTAGATTAAGGACGTGTGCGCAAGATAAACATTGTATCTCACAACAAATGATGAATAATTGGTGTCCCAAAAAAAACATGTCTCAATACAGCTTCCAAAGAATATTGATAATTTTGCAGTTGGTTGTATGTTCCTTATTATATTCAGTATAAGCAACTTTACATGTTTAATTTGTAGACAAATGAAGTCTCCAATCACTTTCAAAGGATATTTATCTGTCTGCATGTGTGTCCTTACTCTCAGCGGCTTGATCGTAGTGCCAACAGTAAGAGAGCATAATCATCCACATAACTACAGATGCAACCTTGGTCACACATACACACATCCACACACGCGGGCACACGTACACACACACACACACACACACACACACACACACACACATACACACACACAAAAACTCATGCACTTGACAAATGCCAGATAGATCTGAATCATAAACAAAAGGATGACCAGAAATATCGAAAATTGTGTGCTTCTTTGAAACATTCCGAGGTTTTCATGAAAACTTATTCCATTTCATAATGAATGCTGTGGAATGTGTAATGTTTATGCTGAATTTAGATACATATCAATTTGGAAGGGAAACGAAAGCCAAACTTGGAACCAAAGAACCTTTACTGTCGGTCGGCATATTCTCTATGGGTCTGAACCTGTAGAAGCGTTTGGACTTCATCGGTTACTGCGGGTGAAATGAATACATATTACAAAACCCAAACAAAACCCAAACAAAGTGCAGATAAAAAGACGCTGGATGCTTTTCCCTAAGAAAGTTAAACTAGAAGCATGCTCTACAGTTCTACACACCCCACAAAGGAATTGCCACTAACAATTCTGGCCAGAAATGTGTTCGCTGGAATGCCGGAAAAAACCTTTATATAGTATTCAAAGGATTATCATTGTGTATCAATAACGCACAAATTCTTAGTCAAGATATATGCCCCATCGACCAATACCCTGAAAATACAAGCCTATTAAAAACAACGTGAATGCATGATCATTTGAAAACAAGCAATAGAAAGATCTCCAAATTAGATTACAAAAAGATGGAGCCTTAATTAATTCAACCTTAATCTTTGCTTCCAACAAATTAAAGGCCTTCACGGAAGACCAGTGTAGGAGACAAACTATATGACTGTCTTCGTGACAACATGATGCGTGAATACAAAGCAATACGAAACGATATTTCTTCCAAATTGGTTGAACTCAAATAACATACGGATCTGGACAATGACAAACATGTGATTGTAGCGTTACTATTATTGTGCGGGCCTTTTTTCCTTCATCCTGTGTGCAGGATGAGAACACACAAGCACATGACGTCTGGCTTCCATTCTCAGGGACCGGCCTCTGTCATGACTCCTGTGTATCCCACAATTGCCTGAGTTTGTGAAGTGAACCGCCACTCAGAAAGGGCAAATATCTGGAACCTTTCATGATGGCCTTAGAGACGTCCATTATGCAGACCAGCCTAATTAGATCAACTATGATTGCTGTTCTACATGACAGAAATAGCATTAAATGGTGTGTGTTTGTCCTTTCCACCCTTTTCCTCTCCCCCAGTACTGCCAGTGGACGGTTCTGTCCAATTCTGGCCCGCGCTGGCTCTGCCATGTCTGGATGTGGGGCACGAGGGGTAGCCAAGGGCTGTGTCGGTAACCGGGGGCTGACGTGGTGGGTGCTCTGCGTATGATCTGAGGTCAGCCACCAAATTGAGTATGAGACGCACTCCAAAAGAAACACACAGACATGACACAATAGACTTCTGTCAGGATCTGCAGGACTACACAGAGCCTATCAAAAGTCAAGACTGCTTTGCAGACCCACACAGTGACATTAGCAAAAAGGATGACATCCTCCAGAGGACAAAGAACCGGAGCCATGAAGAACCACGAAAATACACAAATGAGATTATATATTCAATGTACCACATGACAACATATCTCTGCACAGACATAAGTAGGAGAACATGTGCTTTTAGTCAATGGGCATACATGTCCTTGGCAATATAGAGATGCTATTGCAAAGGAGAGAATGTATATATGTGTGATCCAGTGTCATTCCAATGAGTTTCTCAAAATAGGTAATTTGGACCAAAATGGTGGTGATTGAAAAACTCACTTTAAAACCATGTAGGATTTACCTGTAGGTAATAACCCTGTAGGTTTAATGGCTATTTCAAAATAGCCATTTTAAATATAGAATTTTACTTAGTAAACTAGAGAATATAAATACATTGTCTACTTTCAGTTTTGATAACTTTTTTGAGAGTTAGTTTAAATCTTGAGGTTAAGGTTGGTTTGAGTAGTTTCTAGATAGAGAAAGTACATCTTCAAAAATTTAGAAATAAAATGTGTATATTCAAAACAATTTTTGCGCTTATCGTTCTTCAATGTGTTACGGTGGCAGGTTTACATTTACTAACAACTGGATCTGAAATGCTGAGCCCTGGTGTTTTAAATAAACTAGGCCTGACATGTGAAATTAGACCCAAAGCATTAGAGACAAGCAGGACAAACATGACATCATTATAATATGGGTAACACGTTGTCGCCGTGAATGTAAGCTTGAATGTCACAAACTCTTTGTGACATTTAAGCAGCAATGAAAATGCACATAATAAAACAAGAATAAAACATCAATGTATGGGATCATATTATGGTGATTTAAAACAATTTATGTTAATTTTAATCGAAAAATGAGAAGTGATGATGCAGAATTATTGTTTTTTTTGGTAATTAATATGTGACCAGTGTGTAGTCAGTGTGTGTTTCAATGGTGACATGACGTTTGTGGAAGAAGAGAGGAGGAAAATGACTGGTGTATACTCTTGCCTATGATGATCTTTGCTGAATGCTCCACAAGGGATGAAGACATTCAATAATGTATGATTTGGCATGACTTTAAATAAATAAAATAATGGAAAAACTTTCAAGTTTGTTGTTGCCTTGATATGATATATTTATCGTTTGTGTAAGATGTGTACGGCAAAAGAGAGGAAAACATGTTTTGTTATCCATCATACATCTTAAAGATGCCTTATCCATAATTGCACTTGACATAGTTTTGCTGCAGCGCGCAGGCATACGAGGAGGGCAAAGCTGACGGCAGGACGCAGTAATTACAACGACCTTCGAGATGCAATCAAGAACTCAGCATCCCCCCCTTGCAAAACCTCCTGCTCTTTGTTCCGCGGGACCAACTTAAGTGCTTTGTGTTTGCTGCTTGTTCTGCAAAACAAACAAAGACGAGCAGAGCTGGGTCCGTGATTAAAGAAATCAACAAATCCTCGACAGGACGTGAGCGCATGGGCCCTCGGAGGCAGATCGGGTTCTGTGGAAAGGGTGAGTCAGTGGGGCCGGGGTCGGAGCGGGCAGCCTCCCCTCGCTACAATGGGGGGGAGGGAGCGGGAGGGCGGCAATGTGAGAGCAGAGGTGCGAACTCAGAGCCGGCTGAGCAGCCTGTCTCAATTTGGTTTACCATATCCGTCATGGGAACATCGCTGCTATTTTCTTTTCATTACGTGACCAATCTCTGCAGAATCTGTCTAAACAACAGTGGAATAACAGCTTATTTACCTTGTGTGGCCGCGTGATGGAGGGGTTGGGGTATGTGTAGTTGGTTCAGAGAGCTGTTGAATATCCTTTGTAGTCGAGTTCAGACTACGGCATAGGTGGCAACCTATGTATAGGACCCAGTACAATAACTTTGGTGATTGTTACGTTTATTTAAGCCACAGACATGTCCTTCTCAGTGTGAGTTCAACAGTATTGTATATCTGTAATGGTGGTATTTTCATGAGGTGCAAAAAAGTAACATTTCATCTAATGCTGGGAAAATAATTGACTTTTACCATTGCCTTTGATAAAAGAGATCAGTGAGGTTCATAAAGCCTTGAAATATCAATGCATATCCACATTCTGTCTCTGCTTGGCCATTTGCGCGTGCATACACACACAGACACACGCACACACACGCACACACACACACACACACACACACACACACACACGGCTTCATATCAAATTTAAGCTGGACCAACGTGCTATTCTTCCCCTTGTCCAGGAATAGTCCACTAGGAAGCAGGAGTTACATTCTAATTAGAATGTGAGAAAGACTCCGGTAGAATTTCATCCACTGTGTATTAAACCCGCTTGGGCTAAATAGAAGTGACACAACCAACCATATACATATCATTCTGTAATAAGTTAAACAAGTTCTAGGATTTCTCTATCGACGATTTCTCTATTTTAAACAACCAGAACTTCAAAGCAGCCGAAGGATCTGGATGTTCAGAGAGGAATTTGGGTTTCTAAAAGAAACAAGTTATCAGAGTGGATGTCTTGTTAAATCAAAATAACAGTGGCTAGAAGTATCACACACACACACACACACACACGCACGCACGCACGCACGCACGCACGCACGCACACACACACACACACACACACATAC
>JAOPUA010000037.1:10790365-10801655 GCA_027122455.1 Trisopterus luscus | reverse complement strand
CCCCCCCCCCCCACCCCCCCCCCCGCCCGCGGGGGGGGGGGGGGGGGGGGGGGGGGGGGGGGGGGCGCCCCCCCCCCCCCCCCCCCCCCCGCATGTGACCGAGCAAAACATGCGTGTGCGGGTGCACCATGAGTGTGTGTGTGTATATGTACAGTATGTGTGCGTGTGTGCACCCGTGTGAGCATTGGTGGGTTCTTGCTTGTGTGTGTTTATGTTTGTGTGTGTGTTCACAGGTGCCGACACTCAGGCTTACCAGTATGCAGAGTGGAATAAAGGCAGCAGGGAATGTTGTGTCATTTGTGTGAGGCAACCAGTACTTCAACAGGATAATCATTGTGGCCAACCATTTTATATTGTGGCAAAGGATATCTGTATATATACACAAACACATCTTGTTTTCTATGAATTCTATGAAAATAGCTATGAATATGAGTGGATGAATCGACTTTATTTGGTGTGCATACAATTATGAGCACTGATTTAAGCAGTTTATTGTAGTTAAAATATACAAATAATTCAAATGAAATGGATAAAACGGGTTCCTCAAACTTAATTAGTTCGCGTTTATGGTCTCAAAAAAACACAACACAAGCAGGAAACCATTTCAAATGTTTTCCAATACACGCCGTGAAAAAAAAGTTCCTGTTTTGCCACAGATAGGGTGGAAGTGGCCTAGTAAAGAAGATGGAATGTTGTTTTTTTTTTATGTGAAATTAAATCAGATCAACTCGTGGGCCTCCCGCCTTCCTGTTCCGCTCTCCGCGTTTTGTTCATCTCCAGCCCCCCCAACAAAGCCTTCCCTCCACGGTGAATTAATGCCCATCAAAGGCTTCAATCAAGCGGCCGTAGCCACGGGCCAGAGCCTAGACTCGGAGGGTAGAGCCTGACGGGGGCACACCAGGAAAGGGAAGTGGGCTTATGTCTCCATATCCTTGCGTTTCCCTCCACGGGGCTCATATCGTGCCCTAAAGTGCCATTAGCTGACCCAGAGCAGAGGATGCTGAAAGCCATAAAGAGGGCACTCCCCATGGCAACAGGCCTAGCCTTTGTACCCCAGACTGTCGGGGTGTTATAGATAGAAGCCCAGAAGACCCACTGTGTCATCACGTTACCCTACTGCAGGGCTTCTGCGGTCAGCGGAGAGAATAATTCAATTGGCAGCTTGAACATTGTTCCCTTCATTTGAGCCGGACTAGAAGAAGGAGAAGAGGCAAGCGGTGCTTATCAAATTAAAATGTTTAGACAAAATGACATCATTATGTTCTTTATTGTGTTTTCGATGATAGTGTATGAATGAAACATGAAAGGGGGGAGAGATGAGATGATAGACTTGAATAAAATTTGACATTAAAGGATTTTTTTATATGGCAACCGGAACAGCAGTTGATAAAGCTGGTCATAAATAGGTCCAGTGAGAGAGAATACATATTATTTTGTGTCTTTTTTTCCCAGAATTCAATTATTAGTCATAATGAATCATTAACAATCCAAATAAAATAAAGACTCAAATTAAAGTCACAATATGTCGTATTATAATGTATTATTTAGTGTGATGAAGATGAGTGAGAGTAGATCATGAGAGTAAAAAACGTGTGTGAGCGTGTGTGTTAGCGTGTGTCTGTGCGTGAATGCGTGTATGTGCGTGAGCGTGTTTGTGTGCATGTGTGTGTACAGGTGTATGTGTGTGTATGTGTGTTTTTATGCATGTTTGTGTCTGCGTGTGCGCGCGATTGGTGCGTGCATGTGCCTTTCCTAGGTGGTCGCCAAGGCCAAAGGGAAGCTTCCAATCGTGAACTGTCGTGGTAAAAAGCATTGCCACGGTGATTAGAGCTGTCCCTCATACACCCTTGTCTACCACCCCCCCCCCCCACCCCATCCCCATCACCCCACACTAAAAACCCAGATGGCGTGTTTTTAATTATAGGGCAGCTACACCAAATGAGACATGGGATGCTTTCTCCTGTGAAATAAAAGTAGCTAAATTCACGCTTGTGGCTCATAATTGAACCACCTTCTCAATATGCCAAAGGAAATATAAAACATGCTGTAGTAAATCTTTATTTACTGTGGTGTTGTTCACATTACCGACTTCCTCAAACCAGACATAGATGTAAAGGTTATTACTCGGGGTGTGCAGGCCCATTACGCGCATGTTCTGCCTACTGAATCTTATACTTGTTGTGTTAGTTCTATTGTTGGACACATCAATCATTTTCCAAGATGTATGGGGGAATAAATGGTGATCATATGCAACCCTTTCATAAAGGTCAGACTAATGTCAGCTAACCTATATCATATGGTTAGGTGTCTAAAACATAACCTAACCTAACCCTAACCCTTGTTCCTAATAGAGGCTCTGGGTTTGCATCAAGTCTGTGTGTTATTTTGGTGGTAAACATGTAGGATTGATCTACCCTGTTGCTTCTTCCAATAGATTAGATAGTCAGAACAACACTGCTTGTAAAAAGATGGGGTCGTTCAATCTGGATGGTCTAGGGTCCACTCAGTGCTGGCCATGCGATCAAATAGCTAACATAAACTACAGTTATTCCCTTATCCCGTTATCAAACCATTAGATTAAACAAAGGATGTATACATTTCATTTTGTTTGTAAATCTGTTAACACACAAGCTCATATTGCTACCGGGTGTTTTAATGTGGTGAAAGGCGATCTTATATGATGATGAAGTACGTGAGCTTCATCAACCTGGATCAAATTCCTGCTGATCCGAACCAGCTTTCATTTGCATTGTGCAGCTACACTCTTGCCTAAACACTGCCCGGGTCTTTTCATGTTTCTAGCTCATGAACAGGCCTGCTCATGGTATTTGTGCATTATGGCTATTTTGAAATGTAGTCCTGCGCCATCGCTTCTCCCAAAGTGGGTATTTCTGTGTTTGTTTGTTTGTTTTTCTACTCACGAAATGAGATGTCCACATGCCCCACACTGCACGTGCTTTTCATTCACGACATGAGTCACCTGCCAAAAGCCCTGCTTGTTATGAAGACCAACAGCAGGTCTGCACCTCGACCTGGGCAAATAGGCCTGGGCCTGGAAGTAGGACAACTCGGTGACATCATGTCTGCGAGACGAGCTAATTGGACGCAGAAGCAGAGGGACCAAATAATGTGTTTTTGGTAGGGCGGTGTTGGTACCATGGGATATCGCTATCACTGGATGAAGAGTCGACAATGTGCTAACAATGTTAAGCTTATGGCTTATTTGGAAATATCGCGAAGCGTTAACCATGAATAAATTGCGATTAATCGCGTAGGCCTAAATGCAATTCAATATTTTATCGGACAAGGAACTAACTCAACCAAGTAGGCCTATTCCAAAACCCTACGATAGTAAGTCCGGTGTTAAAGGTTGTGAAGGCCTTTGCTCACTCAGGACCTATATGACTTTTCCCTCACATATGAAGGCGTTATGTCATTACCAGTCCAGTCTTTAATGAATTCATTATCCTTACATCGTCACATCGGGGCCAATATATGGCTTAAATATGGCTTTTGATATTTATTGGCAATGTGTTTTTTTATTTCGATTAAATTATATTGAGAGAATATTATAATAATGAGAAGTAATGAATAAATAAAAAATAGGCTTTGCTCATTTTAACATTAAATTGCGAATAGCCTAGCCAAGACGGTTTCTAGGTTATAAGGCCTATAAACATATAATAACATCGTCGTGAGTCTATGCAATTCAAGACGTAATTTAACCTATAACTCAGGTGATGCCATTTTATAATATTATTTATATTCCTTTTACATTGGGAAGTCCTACTTTGTAACATAAATAATAAGCATATTAATGAAATACATTTAAAAGCTACTTTAAAACTCTAAACGGCTCGGAAAATATATGGGAGCTCAACGGGAGTGTATAGGCCGATAGGTGACTCAATAAATCAAACGGGCGGATCCCAAAATTGCAATGGGCCAAGAATGGATCCCCTGTCCCAATGAACCGTGGAAAACGATGCGTAAAATCGCGCCCTCTCCGCCCCAGTAGCACCAGTTATGGCCCACGTTCATATCCTAATCAAATCAATGTCATGTGTCGAGCCCTATATATCGTGCTTCACTTTTTTTTCTGCAAATGTTTGACCTCAGCCCTCCATTTCATCATCGCAATCACTTAGGAGAGAGAGTTCATCTGCACAGGCTCGCCTCGGAGCGTCGAGGAGATCTGGGTCCCGTTCCTCTGAGAACCGACGGACCGGTCGGCTCACTGTTGTCAACCTGAAGGGGGGTTTGGGTGTTTGGTTCCTGGAAAAGATCTGAATCGTGTTATAATCAGAGCCAGCTGTAGCCGAGTGTAAGCCGAGTCGCACGAGTGTGTGTACGCGCACGCGTATTTGTGTTCATTGGTTTGAGGTCGGGAGAGAGGGTATCGGTTCGCTACCCATTCCGAAAGTTAAAAAAAAAAAAAAAAAGAAGAAGAAGGAAAAAAAACGAAAGCTTGGACTTTATTTTTTCCTTCCTTTGACATTTGTAGGCATGGAGGCAGAGGCGTGTGTTTCATACAGCGACATGACATCCATGGATCCGTATTACAGCTCCTCCGCAACGCAAGGTAGGGAGCACCCGGGCAACGCGTTCAGGACGTCCCAGACGGGGGACAGCAAAGCCTTCAGCCCGGCGATCTGGCCCCACAAAGGTCACGCGTACGGAGACAAGTCCCGCGGTCCGTTCCAACAGGAGGGCATTCATCATTCGTCATTGGATGCCAGTGTCGGGGAAGGCACCTTCAGCAAACACCACCTCTTCATGCAGAGATCTTATTGCAAAACCCCCTCCGAGGAAGCCAAACTTCACCAGGGACACAACGGCGCGCTCATCCACTGCTATGGTGAGTACGATGCGATAGCCTGCACACAACGCACCCTAAAAAAAACTCGTCTGCTGGTGTGTTTGGTTTTTAATCGAGTTGTCTATTTTTGGGGTTTGGCTTTTCTTTGTCGAACATATTTCTATCGTTTCGCGCAATGCCTACACGCATCCTATACGTCTCCATCCTCCATGGGCCACCGAGTGAAACGTGGGTCCGATTTGTTCCAATACAGAATGAATTGTGGGCTGCAGACTATCACAGGACGATCACTGTCATGTCGTTAACGAGTGGCTATTACACAACTATCACGTTTTTCCATTTGATGATCGAATTAAAGCTTCGTTTAATGCGATAATCTTCATTGCAGTCCTTAATTTTAAAAGTGAATAGGACAATTGAGTTAACACGTTTTCAGACAGCGGTATCAAAGGGTCTCTGGACCACAACGTTTATTGACATTCGGTTTAACTTGGTTGTTATGTCATTGGGCCTATAGGCCTATCTATGTATGTGTTTAAGTGTGTGACTTGCTCGGTAGAGGGTAAACAATAAAGACATACATGTTGCCATTAAACAGACGCTTTCGTCCGAGAATTATTTTTGGAGGGATTTAATTTAATATTTTTCATATTCCAAAATCCAAAGGAATTATCCTCCCATTTGAAAAAAGACATTTGCAATTTGATACAATTTCTTGATGTGATAGTTCCGCTGAGGACAAATAAAAGGGGAAAACAGAGGTGTGTAAGGTGGACGGTCAATTCGGAGGGTTAATTGATGATTATCACACAACGCTGTGTCCAACAACTTGTTGGCGAGCATTTTTTTAATACAATCAATCAGTTAAAATGTAGATATATAATGATATATAGGCCTAGTAAAGGAAATTGTAAACAGTTTTTTTTACACTACACATGCGTTGAACATTTTTAATCGATTTACAATTTATGTATTGGAGGGAAAAGGACACACATGTCGGGTAGGCTATGCGTTATCATTAATATGTCTGCTATTATTGAATTAAAAAATGGCTTGTTAAAAGATTAGTAGGCCTAGCCCTTTATTTGATCATCACGTGCATGGTAGCTCTGCATTGGCCAATCGCAGCGCGGGGCAACACAACTAAAGTAAAAAAAGAACAAAATTATATTAAAAATAACAAAATTATAAACGTAAGAATTATAATAATAATTAATATGATTATAATATTCAGAAAAATAAGAAGAATAAAATAACAACAACGATAATAATAATAGCAAACGCACATTGGTGCCACACTGAAATATTCCACTAATTAAAAAGTAATAAGCCTTACATAAAAATGCCTTTAATTGCATTTAATACATGACAATATAAATCATTTTTTCTTCTTCATTTAAGTAATCGAGATTGTATCATTCGTGTGAATATCTCTGGCCATCAAACAACAGAGAACCAAACCTGGGAAAAAAAAGGCTTCAGTTTGTTATGCTAAATATTATTCAGGCTAAGTATCCATCGAGATGATTTAAATCAAACTGACACAACATTAGAAGGACATTTCAAAAGAGACATTTCTGAAACAAGTTATCATTTAAAAAAGAAAAAAAAGTTTCCTCACTTGAAATCATGGACACCATAAATCTCTAAAGATGATTGCAAAAGGACATTCTTTATGCACTTCAGCGTTTGTTTCGTTTCAGCTTGCATCATCCACTAGTTTTACTGCATGTAATTGTTATCGTATGTAACTTTTGAGAAAGAGAAATATGTGAGGCAGATGGGAAACTCCGCGATGGAAGTTCTCCTCCGACAGCAACAGAGTGATACAGTTGCGTAAAACACCAGAATGGAGACTAGAAAGGAGAACGGCGCTGCGAGAGTTCGAGCGATAACGCAAATCATGTGTCAGCGACACATGATTTGCGGATGACATTTGCTCCTCTATAATTTTCATACCGTCTCCAATTAAGTTCCCTTAACTCTTCGTTGCAATAATATATAGGCCGACATTATCACTAAATTACTTGAGATGTGTTAATAATCGAATGATACATTTGTCGATTATATAAATTTGAATTCACAGGAAAATTCATTATATGGGGCTGTTTGCATTCATCAAAGTTGATTTTGGATAAGTAGGTCAGTAAGTAAGTAAACAAAATCTGTCAATAATAAGCCAAATAGTTAATCCAGAAATCAAATAAGTTTAATCGAATAATGCTTATGATTGATGATATCAAGTATTCAGGAAGCTTACTGTAGTATACAATCTCAGTACTAAGCCGGACAATTATATCACCATTTATAAACCTAGTTCACGTCATTATATAATAACGGTTGTATATTTGCCATAATTCATATGCAATAAACATTCACAAATGTATATATTTGTATATTCTAACATTGAAGGGTGAACAGAGAGGGAGAGAGAGAGACATAGAGAGAGAGAGAGAGAGATAGAGACAGACAGACAGAAAGACAGACAGACAGATAGCGAGAGAGCAAAAGAGAGAAAGACAGAGCTCGAGAGAGTGAAAGAGAGAGAAACTGAGTGAGAGAGAGAGAGAGTGAGAGAAACAAACAGAGAAAGAGAAATTGAGTGAGAAAGAGAGATAGAGAGAGAGAAAGATAGAGAGAAAAAGATAGAGAGAGAGAGAGAGCAAGAGCGAGAGAGCGAGAGAGAGAAAGATAGAGAGAGAGAGAAAGATAGAGAGAGAGAGAAAGATAGAGAGAGAGACCAAGAGCGGGAGTGCGAGAGAGAGAGAAGAGAGTGAGCGAGGGCGGGAGAGGGACTTTAACAGCACCAGAGAGAATCAATTTAAGACCCCAGGGCCCGAAGCAGAACCTCTTGCAACATTCTGGCTCCAGTTATATTCAATACATATTTAACCTTAAACAAATAGTAATCCTCTGGATGCAATCCTAATGGCATCGTATCATTTGTTCCCTCTGCATGTGTTGCTATCATATTCCTTTATCAGACCGCAGCTAGCAGTACCTTCAGTTGAAGGGACACCGCACTTAACAGTGTGCGGAACCATAATACAATCTCTCCTTTAGCTGAAAGCAGCTCTGTTCAACGTGTGGTGCTGCCTGTGGTGGGATGGAGATCGGTTAGTGTGCACCAGGCCCTGCCGTTTGTTACAGTGGGCCTGTCATCTGGTCCCAGTGCACCAAACAGCATGCCTTTAGCCTATAGCTAACCATTCCTAATGGCCGTCGCCATTGAGTGGCTGGGGCAGCGGGGCTGTAATGGGAACCAGCCCCTGGCACGGCCACCGCGGCCCAGACACGGCCCACGTCAGCAGGTTGATGACATGAGTGGAGGTGACATGGGCTCAGGATCGTTTTACCCTTTGCTTGAGTTTTTTTGTTTTAGTTGTATGAGATTTGGGTTAGGAGCTGCACGGCTGAATGAGAGTGACTGCAGGGGGGGGTTACTTTTTGTGTCTTGCAGGAGCATATAACCTGTTTCCCTCACCCTCAGAAAAAGGAGGCTGTTGTGAACTTGTTCTTAGCTAGAAATTATTGTTTTAAAAACACATTTAACATGGACGCCTCAATCTTAGTTAATAAACAGTTAATAAATATTGAAAATGTTAGGAGAGTTATGTTTGTTTTTGAGTGTCAGACAGAGAGCAGAATACTGGAAAGAAGGCCTCCAGTGGGATGGAGTTAGAGAGAGGGAGAGAGAGAGAGAGAGAGAGAGAGAGAGAGAGAGAGAGACTGAGGATATACAAATAGAGAGGCGAGGTATCAGTCTCTATGGTGCTCCTGTGTGCAGTCATTGTTTTGATACAGTCGTCATATTCTAAAGCCCAATGAGATGAATGGTGGACCATCCCTAGATGCTCGTGAACTCAGAAACTCAAAGTGGATTTCTACATGTTCGTCGGTCACTAAAGTAGACCTGTATCAAATACCTTATCCATTGATATCTGTGCTGCTGTTTTTATTTCGTTTTCCAACCCTCTCTGTCAAGGAAGGAGACGTTTGCCAAGTTCATGAGATCTTAATCCATATCCTTGCAAGGTAAAACAAAATTACTCTGCTATAGTTGCCTGAGTTCTGTGTTAGTTTTTAATCATTTATCTCAGTAATTATTGTGGATGTATTGCCCGCTCATCTCACACTAGGTTGTTCCTTGTGCCTAATTGATGATGTTCATTAAACACAGTAGGCTGACCCAAGCCGCCCCATGCAATATGTGGTGCAAGCAGGCACCACATCGCTTAACAGCCATTTAAATGACACTTTGATGTTTCCCCTGCAGTTTTTGACTGTGTATAGTGTAATGGCTGTCCACACCAGAGTGTCTAACGGCTGAGCTTTAACGAGAGGCCGACCATGAAAGCCCAACCGATGCACATAAACCTATACAAATACAAGCATAGTCAGAATAACAATTAGGAAGGTGTGAAAACATTGTTGTGTAATTCATGTTCATTCAAAAGTTGTGTTATGTGATTACATGGCTCATTATAGTCAAAGAGTGTCTGCGCTTTGATTTGTTTGTTTTTCACCCTAAACTATATTAAGCATAATTTTGTTGCCTGAAGTTAAGTGGCAGTTAATGTCAAACCTGGAACAGCTAACGGCGCAATCAACATTAGATATTACAAGTACATATCAAGGAGTTTAAAGGTAGTGTGTAGTATTTAGTGGCATCTAGTGGAACAAACTTTACAGAAATTGAAATATAATATTCATAGGTACGTTTTAATTAGTGTATAATCCAAAGAAAATAAGAATTGTTGTGTGTTCGTAACCTTAGAATGAGCCATATATATCTACAAGCGGAGCGGGTCCTCATCCACGGAGGTCGCCCTGTTGCACCACCATGTTTCCACAGTAGCCCAGAACGGACAAACGGCTCCACAGAGAATGCGATTCAATAACAAACGGTTTTGGCTAAGAGTTGAAGCAAAGAAGGGTGCGTGGTATCCCCATGGCAACAACCAATTGGTGATTATTTTCTAGCACTGTAATTCTTCAGGAAGTTTTAATGAGTGATGTTGTACATGAGATGTGCCACACAATGTGGTGTCATACTATGCGTCCAAGAAGCTTAACGGACACAGACATCAAAATCAACTGCTGGCCAGACGGAGCTCCACTCATCCACACACTGCGTGGCGTTGTACTAAAATTGTCTTTTGAAACTTAAACCTTCCTGTGACACGTCTCATATAGCCAGTGAAGAAGAGCATGCTCTGTCCCTCCACCGAAATCTGCTTCGAGGATTCAATTATAATGGAGTTTTACTTTTTATTCCAAGTGTAAAATAGTGTAGTGGAAGGCAGTTTGCCGATGATGGGGGATTATTATGAGAGGGTGTGCATTCTTTCATTCATCCAGGCAAAATTCATTTTACCCATTCATTGTCTTAAAATAGCCTACCTCTGTTTCAGAGTGTTTTGGTATCCAAAACAAAACTGTTGTGATACACCTACTGTACCCACTGTCATTTTATCGAAAGCATCCTGTATTCACGTTCCTTAGTGCATGTAAACATTGGCTTGTAGCATCAACTGCTATCAAGGTGATTGATCATTAGTTATAAAAGGTAATGATAATCGTGGATCCATGATTGTAGTTCAGCACTACAGGTGCAGTAAGATGTGTGACCTACACCATGTACAGTGACCACTGTGAATGTGACAAAGATACCCGATTGCGGTTGTTTAAACCGATTTTTGTGGTGGCTTGAAGCGTTAACAATTTCCAGTGGTTCGATTAAAAGGAATATTGCTTTTCTCAAAACGGGAATAACTACTGGAACTTTTCAAAACACAGGCCACTGTAGTTGTTGGAAAGGGAGGGGTGAGGGGAAGGGTGTCCAGTTGTTTGCAGTCTGCAACCTCACCTCTAGTTTCTAGAGAATTCTACACACTGGGCCTTAATGTACTTAATTAGAAAATACAAAATAATTATTAAGAATATCATTTTTCAAACAGCACATTTACGGGTCCGTCTCCGGGCGTTGCCTTATTTAATCAGGATGCTGAGAGGGGTTTGGCATTGCCCCCCCCCCCCCCCCCACGTCTTCACCTCGGGTAGCACCCCGGACTCTGCAAAGATGTTCTGAAGGCAGGGATAACAAGAAGGAGAGTGTCACCATACACCAGTGCTGCCTAAGCCGCCAGTGGCATAGCGGATAAACAAGGGCCTTTGATCAGTGGGGGGGGGAGGAAAAGCCCTAGATTTCAAACAGGCAGAGTTGGGGGACCTTGGGGGGGGGCGGACATGGTGGAATGACCAGAGCATATTCGTGCTTGGGAGAATAAAAAGAAATGCACTTGGTCCTTTCATGCCTAGCAGGATGTGTCAGTATTGGGCCAGCCAAGAAATGCTAGGATCTTGTGAGTCTCTTCCACCATAACATTGGTTCTGGGGGGGGGGGGGGGGGGGGGGGGCGGCGGGGGGGGGGGGGGGGGGGGGGGGGGGGGGGGGGGGGGGGGGGGGGGG
>JAOPUA010000037.1:10721470-10732176 GCA_027122455.1 Trisopterus luscus | reverse complement strand
AATGGCCAAACTCGAGGGGCGGCACCAAGCATGCATTTGAAAATATCACTGCATGCAATTGGATAACACTACAACCAATCAGAAGAATACAGGGGGTGACGTATCCAGACCAGCGGTGCTAACCAATAGATAAGACTCTTGCCGTATCCGGTCAGTAAAACAGCAACGCTCTTGGCCTGCCTATATCAGATACAACGATGTGCGATGTAAATGCGATGTAAATGTTCTGGGCCAGGGGAATGGGTATATCGCTCGTTCCCAGAGTGACTCGCTGAGCAAATTCAAATTGTGCTCTCGCGAGAACTCTGTATTTCCTGGGTAATTGTTTGTAGTAATTTCACATTTTCTTCCAATGTGGGCCTGGGAATATAATTGAAATCCTGAAGGATAAATCAAATGACATGAACCTGCTTCTTTGGGCCTTCTAGCTCTGTAGTGACTAGTTACAAATGACAACTGCAGTAGGTATTAGGAAAAATGGTATAGTCCTCCAAGTTGATTCAACTTTCATTGTTGTTTGATACTGAAAGGAAAGACAGGAGAAGGGATTCAGTGGTTGCATCCCCCTGCATTTCAGCAAACACTGATCCCAAGGTGACCTACCTTTCCCTGTCTTACTGACCTAACAGAGCTACAGGGTGCTGACGTCTTAAGGGAGGAAGAAAGTTGAAACCCTCACGTGCCGGGTGTAAATCAATGTTAACTGAACTAAATTATTGCAAGTCTTTTGAGGCCTCTCACTGCTTGGGTTACCACAAATCGTTCTATCGTCTATCTATTCTATAATGAAACGAATTTCAGTATATAAAAAAGTTTGAAAGCGGCCGTCCATCAACTTATGGCACGTGGGTCCTACAAAGCATCTCATATTTAAATATTGCTTTGCATATGTCAAGCCTTCCCAAATCTCCTGAATACCAATTGCCCTTTTTTCGGAGAAGTACAGACCTGTTGCCTTGAAATTACTTTCAGCCCAACAGAATTAGATGAAATACACAGCAGCACTTATACACAGTAGCCATCAATTTGGTTGTAAATTATCTGAAATTATAGTAATAAATAAATAATAAATCAGAGCCATTCACTACCTCAAATTGCTTACTTCCCCCTAACCCAAAGGGTAATACAGGTTACAGATAGATTTGACCAATTTAGACCAAGCTCATAATACAGTCTCATAACATTTCCTTCTAACTTTTCATCTGTATTAAGTTTCTATTAAAGACAAGAAGTCACAATTAACTTGTTCTTTGATTTATTAAATCAGTTCAGCCTATAATTGTTGCAAATTCCCATCAACAAAGTTGCAAGAGGCCAGAGTGACGTCTTAAACATTCTTGTTTTGTTTGAGAAAAAGCCTAAACAAACCTAGGTAACCAAATATTTGCATCTCTGATGCTCTTAGCAGCTCACGGCATAACCAGTTCTAATAGTATGTTTGAGTTGCACCGTACACAACCCGCATGAGTTGCTCTTGTGGTGTAATTTCCTGGCTTGTAGCACTAGCGTTCCCGTTGGTCTTTGTGGGCATTGCTACACGACGAGTCGGGGAAGAACAGTCATTGACTAGTCGTTGTTATTGTTAGCTACATTAGCCTCAAACCAGCGTGAAAACAAACAAACGTTTGCATTGCACACACAGCAAGACCGTGCAATGCATAAATTGGTTGCCCTGTGAGGTTGACTCCGTCAGTCAACACTGTAAAGCGCTTTGGATAAAAGCTATACAAATGAGAACCATTTAAAATCGAGATTAAGTCAAATACATCTCTTTATGGGCGTGGCCATCTTTGTTCATCTAGTGATACGGTTAACCTCACGGAACTTGGGGGACTCTCAGGAGCCCGAGTGGGACCGACTACAATGGGGGGGGGGGGGGGGTGTGCCTCTGTGAAATGCTGCAAGAACGCTGGTAGATTTCCCACTTTGCAACTCGTGCGGGTGGTGTATGATGCATCTCGAAGACACCATAAGTTCCGCTACCCATCAAAATACCTGAATAAAAGCGGTGCTACTGGAACGTGACAGTACATACAGATACATACACATACACTCGTCTAAATTCAATGATACTGTGGCTAATGTGTGGAGAAAATAAAAAAGCATGGGGTAGATAGATCCTGAAATGCTGTGAGGCACTGCAAGCGGGTCGCTGTCTGCAACACATATCGTAAGCAGACATAAAATATCAGGAATGGCATTCAAATGGACAGAGCCCGGGAGGAGGGGACACATGAGCAGAGAAGTGAGGCTAGCTAGCACAGTGTTAGTGGTTAAATGCAGTATGGCTATGCTATGCTCCCTCCAGTCAGTGCAGAGCCGGGCAGGCAAGGCGTGGTCTCCCGTCTCGCCCTTCGTTCTTCCCAGGGTCAGTGGTGCTCAGAACAGCTCATACAGCTCAGAACGAGCCTCTCTATGGTGCTCGTCTTGTCCCTAGCTCTCTTCGCAAAGCTTTATTGCCACCATTTATCCTCTTGTCTCTCTATAGTTTCCTCATTGTTCCCTTATACTAGATGCTCTCTTTATTTTTCAAAGCAAAAGGACGTAACATACAACCCCCCCCCCACGACCCATCATGTGACTATACAGTCTCCTCCTCCTCCTCCTCCTCATCATCATCTCTCTCTCTCACTCTCTCTCTCTCCCTCTCTCCCTCCTGTCCTTGACTCCTTCTCTCGGCACCCACACTCATCCACTAGTCATATTTCAGAAGGTATTTATGAGCATCAAACCAACAGCAAGCATCTGCACTGAGGTCAACGCTGAACGAACCAGGAATACATCTTCCAGCCCCTCTCTCTCCCCACCATTCTCTCTCCATCTAGTCTTATCTAGCTAATCCAGCTTCAGGTTTTTGGCTTCATCGTGGTTCTTTTTTTAGACAGAAAGCCATGTGCCACTCACTCCCACTATCCCTCTGCCTGCATCTCCATCTTTTTTTCCCACTGCTGCCCACTCAATTCCTTTCACTTCTTTGCGTTCAATCCTTTTTATTCTGTCAATTGGTGTGATGGTGTGTGTACATGCATGTGTACCAAGGTTAGTAAAGCTGTAGCATTTGAAGATTAACACATGTGCTTTATCTTTGCACCAGGATATGGTACAAGATTGTTGGACAGTAAATAGGCGTCGACATTTTATCTTGACAAATTAATCATTTGAACCAACTGGCTTTTGAAATGTTGCATGTAGCATTCTAGTTATACATGGAATAAGTTAAGTAGTGCTATATTGCTATAATAAACATCCTGTTAAATGCATCTAAGAAATCGAAGAGAGCGCAGCTAAACCAATTTTCACTCTATGGTCATGTGGACAAAATTGTTCTGCATTTTCATTGTTGCATAATAAAACACTGTTTCTGTTTATTGTGCACATCATTTTTAGACATCTGTTTTAAATTGCACTTAAATGTTGCTTCAACATTCAACATATTTCAGCTCAACAAGCTCCACCCCAGGAATTGATCAAAACTAACACTGCCCTGATAGTGTTTAGGACTTTTAGACTCTAGAGTTTCGATATTTAAAACAAATATCATGGATGTTGGCATCATACCCAAAATGCCAGCGGATTGCCTCCATTCTGCCTTAGCCCAGCAGTCTCAGTTATAACACCGAAGCGTATTCAATCTGGTATTGGCCCCGGCAGCCAGTTAGATTAGCAGCACGTTAGCTGCTACAGAAGGAGTCAAGGCAAGACAAACCCACACAAAGGAGAGACATGCAACATCTCTGTGGGGGCTAGAACCTACAAGAACAAATCTGAAGCAGGAGGAAACTCACAGCTGTTCAGGGTTCTTTATCGGTGGCTCCGACTCATTGTTTTTTCTTTGATATTCATAATTTCTATTTACACATTCAAGGTAAAAGTTATTCATTTAAAATGCATTTTACAACCTTGTCTAGGTCTGCCAGTGGGAATGAGGATTATAGTCAGTCACAAACAATTGAACCATAGTTTGGATTATTCGTTTTGGGTGTAAATCAAATTAAGAACTATAATTTAAGAACTAAATTATGAACAAATTGAATTAGCTTCCCCTATGAAACATTCAAATTGTGTGGAACATTGCTTGAATGTATTAATATATAAATAATATATTTTAATAAAAAATTTGATCAACTGAGATTAAGATTTCCATTTGCACTTTGTAGACATCAACTAGCAGAACTAGATTGTGGTACAAGATAACATCTTTCACTGACTTTCTGAATGTAGAGTATGACAGCTATGCTATCATTATTAGAAGAGTCACGGTCTGTTGAAGACAGAGAGCACAGTATTATTTAAATCATCCCTGATTTTCACAATGTATTTCAATATTATATTACGCATAATAGAAGTAAGGCTGTATATTTAATGATCCACTAAGTCATTCCAGGTCTTGTATCTTGACTTTCAGATAAGGGAATTTTCAGATAAGGGACCATTCTCCACATTCAATTGCGATGTTAACTACTGGACTACTGGAAGCACAACTTAATAGATGGTGACAAGCACTGGAGTGCCATGCTGAAATTTAAACAAAACAACTAGGTGTCAGTTTCTTCAAGGAGGAGCTAAAGCTGTGTGGAAGTTACATGTTACACTAAACATATCTGTCACTTAACATATCGGTTCCCTCAATGCTGTTCTTTTGAGGCTGTAGTTTAGAGTACAAATCCTGCTACGTAAGCCTCCTGAAACTATGGAAGACCCCACAGAGGCCCCATTTGTGTTTGAGATTAGACATGCTTTACGTTAAGCAATGAGTGATTAAAAGAAGAAATGGAAAGTAGACACTACGGTTTTACAATACATGCTATTCAACTGTACTCTGTTCTGTGGTCCAGGCCAGCACCTCTACAATGAAGCATGTATTATTAGAAGAGTCACGGTCCGTATTCCTGATTATATTATCAGGTAGAACAGCAGATAGGCCTGTGACAATTCAAAACGGGAAAAAACAAAAAACATTTCTAAACATCGTTAACCTATTTGTCAGTCACACTGAGGGTATGTATGGGTGTGACGTGAACTGATGCTGGACCAGTCCATGAAAAATAGGACACAGACAACAACCCTTCATTTAGTGTACGGAAATAGCACACTCGAACACTTACAAAGTAAGGGTTAAGGCATCTACCAAATATATCAATATATATATATAATATATATTTTACTGGATCAACTGCTTGGGTATAGTGATTTTGTAGGCCTATACTGACTGTGTAAAATAAACATTACCCACTACAATGAAGACATAATTACATAATCTAACGTTATCGCCGCTATTTTTCATCAATCCACACTCACCTGTGTTTTGAAGATGCCTTGTCAAAACCAAAAAGACCGGTTCCGTTCGCTGTCCCATATCCCTCAAAGGAAACCCGCTCAATCCAAGGCACCGGCGGTCTATGATCAGAATCTCAATGTCCTTCCGATGAAATAATTTACTACAAAGGAGTAACTGCAGCAGGCAACCCAGGATCTAAATCTATATATACTGACGGATATTTAGAAATGGAAGGTTCCACAGGTAGTCTATCGGACCAGTGGGCTCCGCACATACCGTCCAACAGCGTCCACCACAGATCTATGTCAACGCGCGTCGCTCCCTTCACAGGCTGGGTTTGTTGCAACACGTCGTCGGCTGTAGAGGTTCATTGACTATGTGGCTTTTCCCGTTCATGTCCGGCGTTCATCACAATCTGTAGCCTATATTCAACGCACCCGGTGAGATTGGGAACTGGGCAACCCGTAGAATCCACCGGAGAGCCCTCTGTTCACCATCACCATCACGTTAGCCAGTCTCTCATAGCCTGGCTGGCAGCGGCGGCAGGTCCCGGAAAATGGGCCCACCCCCCCAGAACATTATTTCTCCCGGAAAAGGTACGTCGTTGCGATTCCCTTTTCCAATTGCGCCTCTCCTCGTGACATGCCTTTTGGTTTCTGCGCGTTTTACGTAAAGAACTTACGTCATCTTTGACCTTACACCCATTCCTTGTGTATGGACAAAATCAGAACTGCGTAATTTGCGTACACCTTACAAGGCGACATGTAGGGCACAAACTGGTGGAATTGGTTGGGATCCTGCGGAGAAAGTGCGCCACTGGTGGTTTGAGAATATCACGATATCGCGCTGCGCTACTGGATGGACGAGAGGAAATAAAAAGTGCAGGGGGGGGGGGGGGCGGGTTGTCTCTAACCTATTCAATAATTCAGATTAAATAGTTAAAATGAACGATCTATTTAACATCCCTAAAACGTATATGTTTATTGGCACCAAAGCTAGATCACAAATAGACGCAGGCATTGAAACACACAGACACACAAACACACTCAAATGAAATAAAACATTCAGTGGTTCTGTATATGATGCTTGTAGTTGTATCGGTATTCATAGTTTATATAAAAAAAATCCCTGAAAATGTATAGAACAACGTATGACATCACAAAATCATCTATGCCAAGCCATTGATGAAATTCCCGAATCGAATCCACATAACGCATTAAGTCAGGGACACCCCTGTTGTGGAACAACTGATGGTACGGTCCAATCTTTCCCCTCTCCTCCCTCACTGTTTTCACTCCGTCCTCCATCTCTTTGCCTTCTCTACTTTGCCTGGTCTTGAGGACATTCTCAGTTAACGAAGATACAATTGTAAGCATCTTTTGATATATTTGAGCAAATCCTTCTAATTCAAGCCATTTGAGGTAGTATGTCATGCCCATGTTTCTTTTACTCAAATTATTGCAGATTTGAATATGAGGTATTTTACACCTGTGTAACCTACGTTTTCATTTAAATTGTAATTGAACTTGCTTTGTTTTTTGATAGATTTTATGGAGATGTGTGTGATATTTGCATAATTTTTTTATGACATCGAAGATATCACCTATGACAGTCATGACTTTGGTCCTGACTACTCCTCCATCTTGTTTGCCATTTATAGAACACATGACTCATACTGTTTTACACTTTCTTCTTGGGTTCATCGTGTGAACAAGAGAGAAAATTGTTGTGGTTTTGGTTTGATGATATGAATTTATATTATATAAGAGAATGAATAGGGAACAAATCTGGCCATGACGTAGCTCTTCTCGGTCTACTGTCTACACTAGTTCCTGCTCTCTTTTAATTACATGCACATTTTCCCCAGAAGAACTTCAGCCAGCTATCTCATAATAGCGTAAAGTACTTAGCATGTATTTCACCGCTGCTTAAAACAAATCTGACATCTTAAATTCAGAATGTTCCCAACAATGTCACATATTTCCCCAAGGTCAGATTTAAAGATCCATAGCGAGACTTGACTGCATTGCAACCATAATGAATATATCTACTTTTAAAGCCAAGCAGAGCTTCTGTAATCTGTTTGACTCTGTTTCTCTACAGTAAAGCAGCAGCAGCAGCCGCAGCAGCAGCAGCAGCACCAGTACAAAGCCTACCTTAGCAAGTTCTCTCCTGCCCAGACCACCCCTCTGTTCCTGCATGGAGGCCAAGGCCAAGAGCGGGGCCGCCACGCCCAAGGGGGCAGCGGTCAAGGTGGAGAAAAAGGAGCCAGCTGCCCCCCGCAAGCCTGACCCTGCCCCAGTGGTACCCGAG
The DNA here is from genome assembly GCA_027122455.1 of Trisopterus luscus. NCBI lineage: Eukaryota > Metazoa > Chordata > Actinopteri > Gadiformes > Gadidae > Trisopterus > Trisopterus luscus. Next base: position 10,724,585 of record JAOPUA010000037.1, on the reverse strand, counting down.
ACGGAAAACCTTCCTTCGAAAGATGACAAGGAGGAGACGGAAGCTACGACTGAGGCAGAAGAGGCTGCAACTCCCAGCACAGACTGTCTTGAACACCTGAAACCATTTCTGATTGGCGGTGCCGTGGTTGCAGTGGGTGCCATCTTGCTTGGTGTCCTGCTACTAGCAAGGCGAAACTAAACCCTACATTCTATATAGCTATTTATTGGGTAAAGGGATTGAGTCGGTTGCACACTGTCCTTGTATAGATATAGGTAGGAAGCTGCTGTGAATTTTGTGTTGCTTTCTCACTAAACAAGCTTGCCGTGAAAATTGGATTATAAAACGGATGCCCTTTATGGGACCGAAATATACCAAACAGTGCATGAATGTGCTTTATCTCTTCGATTGCATTTGATTCGTAATAACCCTCTCATGGAAGCACTCATGCTGTAGTACTGAGCCAACATACCTAAATGCTCTCACCTTGTTGAAAAGCTCTATCTTTTTTCTTTCTCATCTAGTGTGCACATTCGGGCACTGACCGAGGCATGCAATATTTGTACATTCCTGCATCAGAAATAATCTATGTTACTCTTGATTTTTTTTAAGTCGCTCTTCACAGTTAGTTATGGGTCAAAGAGGGCAATTTCAAAGGGATGATCACATTTCCAGTTAAAAGCAACACATCTATTTGGGGAAAAGAAGAAGAGGGAAGTTAATGGTCATATAGTCATACCTGGTAAAAACTGTGTACATACATTATTTTCATTTATAGTTGCTTGACCAGTCAGTAGCCTCTTAGATTAGATGTATGGCTCTGATCTCTGGGAAAATAGTTTGGAAGGTTAAAAACTGAACCTTTAGTCAAAATTTAGTTTTTTTGTCTAGAATCGTATTCATACATAGTGGCTACTTCACCCAGACTAAGTAGTTGTCCTTAAAACCTCACATGTATTATGTTGATGAAGATGAGGTATAGATAAATTTCAATTATACATGTTAATACGCACACACACACACACACACAAGCATACACACACACAAAACATACACATATGAGCACACACACACACACATAGTCTTGGAACCATGCAGCAAGATGTTATAACACACACACTAAGTGGTCCTTAAAATAGTTTTTAGGGAAAGTTTATCGTATGAAACAATAACAGAGTATTTGACAGCCCTAGCATAGCATACAGATGTGTAAGGAGACCGTCACCTTATATTGTATAATATGATATACAGAATTTTAAAAAGTCTCTTTATTTTCATTATTTCAAGAGCGTATAAATGCAATAATTCAGATAGGAATCTCATTTTAGCACAATATTGCTGTAGCAGTTCAAATAGCATTAACGGTGGTGGTGGTGGTGGTCATGAGGATATTAACGGTGATTACCTTATTCTTTATAAATCCCTGCTACCTTTTTCTTCATACATTATCTTTCATCTTCCTTCAAAGCTCTTTCATGTACAGAAGTCACCTTGTAATGACTAATATATTAAAGGCAATCGACTACACCAAACAGCTGTTTCTTTTAATATAATTTTGTCCACAATTACATATTACACATTAGGGACATTATGAGGGATGATGAATTCATAATTCATAGTCCCCACGTTGATTTGGGAAAATCGGGATTTGAGCAGATGATTGAAAAGTGATGAATCACCTGACGTAACTCTGAGGTTGGCAGGATTGTTTTGGAATTAATGTGAATTGTGGTAGAGGGAGCTTGTCTACACTGATGTCACAAGAAAATAGCACAATCGATTTTGAAGATTTTGTATAAAATAAAACAGAGGTATATATAGGAAGAATCAGACTCCTAAGTAAGATGCAAAGACAGAATGGAATTTACCACATGGCGTATGTTGTGGAACCTCATTAGTCGAACTGCTATCATTAGTCTAACTGGAAAATAAAAATACATTAATTGACAAAAAACCTGTTTCTCACTCCAAACTAAGTTCAGCTGGCGGCGATAGTGCACCTATTTGTTGTTTTTTAAGCTACAAATCAACACAAAGCAAGACGATTTTCACAATTTCAAATTCATAATAGAAATATTGGGAATAGAAATACAGTTTAACGTTTTATCGGCTGAGATTATGAATGTTGGTCTTCAGTGTGTGGAAGATGCAACAGTAACTTAGTACAGTTACTGGTTTAAACCAGTAACTGTACTAAGTAAAGACTTTATTTATATTGGGAAAGGCAAATTCCCAAGTATGTGCACATAGTAATATAACTGAAAATCCAGAACGAAATAATGCACTGTGTCAACTTTAATGAAGAAAGGGACACCGGACTAGAATGGTATTTGGCAGGGTAAATAGGAGCAAGTGGAGATTAGGTGTGGGAAACACAAAGAAGGGTGATGCATGCATTAATACACACCGGATTGTATAATATAATGCTATTCATATTATAGAGTAATGTAAACGAGTTCCTGTTCTTCATACTCCGGTACGTTAGGTGGCGGTATGCACCTAATAGTTTATATTTTAGTCCACAAATAAGCAAAAAAGAAGAAGGCAAAGCCTTCCGTATTCCGTCACAATACATGCGCATAGCAAGTCAAGTAGTAACAAGCGTGGCGGTTCACTATAATAACGTTCAATCAAATCCAGAAGATAGGTAAGCATCGAAACACATACACACAAACACACACATGTAGTCATTCGAATGTGTTATATCTCATCACAAACTCAGTTATTAAGTAAGATACTGTGGCTAACATTACTAGTTAACGTTAGCTTAACTTGTTTACCTAAAACGTTACAAACGTTTCTGTTTTGATATTTCTGTTTTAATACGCGCTAACGTTATCAAGGCTCAAAATATAAATATAATTTACATGATCGGTCTATTAAACCACTGGTTTGGTCGTTAGTTAGGCTCTATGAATCCCCACACTTGCTTGTATACAAGTGTCATTCATTTAATTTTATACGCGACCAAATAACAATTAATGAAAAAAAAACCTCAAACCAGCACTATGTAGGATTATTCTACCGTTGCTATTTACTTCATTGAACTAGAAAGCATCTTAAAATTGAACCGCGCAATCTAGCCATGGAATCTTTCTCGCCGATTGGTTCCCGGTTTGGACACAAACGCAAAACT
>JAOPUA010000037.1:10684166-10701340 GCA_027122455.1 Trisopterus luscus | reverse complement strand
TGTGTGTGTGTGTGTGTGTGTGTGTGTGTGTGTGTGTGTGTGTGTGTGTGTGTGTGTGTGTGTGTGTGTATGGGTGTTATGAAAGCTCAATGTTTGTTCAGCTCCCCATGAGGGTCACCTGTTGATTTCTCACAAAGAGCGGACTCCTTTAAAGTACACCTTTATTAGAGCAGACGATAAGTCATCACTATCACAAAGGCTTGTTGGATGAAGTCACTAGTAATCTTACATTTGGAAAAATGCCTCACTGAACCATTGCTGACTGCATTTCAAATTGTTCTCACCTTTCCATCAACTGGATCATTGAAGGCAATAGCCTGTGATGCAAGATACAAAACAAACCTTTATCTATACCTTCATTGGTTGATTATGAATTATGGTGATTATTTATAGATTATGTAAAAGAGATTGTGTGGTCCACCGAGCAAACCACAGATTGACCCTTCCCGTAGCTGTTGTTGAGCACATTTTAGAAGGATAGAGCCATCATCTTGCTTTTTGTTGCTCTGTAGAATCCATTCTCATAAGCCCGTCCAATTTTTTCTCCTAAAACATCTGCTATAAGCAGTGAATATACAGATTTGTGTGTAATAAACATACGGCGCTTCTAGTGGGATTTGTTCACCTGCTTCATAACAACATCACATTGCACAGAATATGTTTTATTTAAAAGAAAAATATGCTGACCAAATTAATCGTGTGGACGTAAAGTTGGATGGAGACCAAGTAACATGACAGCTATGTCGCCTCTTTTATGTGCCCTTGGACGACGACAACAACAACAACAGGCATATGGCACTAAGGGTAAAAATGGCAGAACTTAACTTGGGCAATAAAACATTATGGTCAGTAACTTGTTGTGTTTGTAGCATCACAGAGTGGGGGCTGACTGGACATGGAGAAAAGAAGGGTTTGTGAGAGACTTGTCATTTGCCTTTCCTCTCCCTTTCTTTTTTTAAGTTTATAGAGGACTACTTCCCCGGTTTCCCAGGTAACAGCAGGATCTGGAGCAGTGCCATGGGGCCAACCATAGCATTATGTGTGAAGGCCACGGACTGCGAATATCCTCCCACTCTTTTAATTGCCATGGTCTTGAGACAAGAAAGCAATCCCATTTGCCTCCAGTTTATGAATGAAGGGCTCCGAAGACCACTGCTCATCAAGTGTCTAATCTATGTATAATATATTCATATAAAAAGGAAGGTAGTTTGGGAAGTTGTTTGTTCAAAAGAGGTGGTCGTTTATGATGATATGATTTTCTTGGGGATTCAAATTTGCGTAACTAAGTCACGTGTATCAAAGTGTGATGCAGCATTCTAGTTAGGTAAAATAAATACCTAGGCACAGTTATTAATGAAACCAAAAATAACTTGCATATCAAGTTTCATGTAACATAAGTTGTTGCAGCTACCTATCGTAGCATGTTTTTCTCTGACACCTTGGACACTATTTGTGGGGGATATTTAGGTTGACTACAGTAGTGTATGGTAAACCACATGCTCGCACCACCGAGAAGCACACAAGCTACACAATTTATTGTTTTGGGGAAGTATTTCACATTTGTGTGAGTGTGTATGTTTCTAATATGAATGTGGTTAAAATAGTTGCCACATTGTGTTTTGAGTGACTGCAGTCAATTCAGAATACTGCTACGTAATCACGTTAACACACAAAAACAGTAGCTCCCCAATTATTTTAAAATGAACACATGAGGATGCTACCTCCATGCCTTCACCAGAATAAATATTAGTTACAGGAAATATCCAACAAACTTTGAATCCATTAAAGCAAAGAAATGTTTCTTACCTATTTAAATTTGAGAGTGGTACACAGGTAGGTTGTGAACAACAGAGAACACTGGTCAATGGCTTTCAAAGAAGCCATTGACCAACCAGTGTCACGCAGCAACTGTTCAAATAAACAAGTGTGTGCATACATTAAGGTAAGCCAAAGTTATATATAGAATCCTTTATATAGACCTTATTTTGCTATCTACTTGTCACAGACAGGCCCATCGATAGCAGGCCAACAGGTTTCCCTCTGCTGTATTTGGGGATTCTCTTTTTGTTTGCTCATCTGCCTGACATAAAATAACCAGCCTCTGTATCATGTCTCCCATCTAAAGCTCAAATAACAAAACACACGATGGGAAATGGCAGCCATTCCAACCATAAGTAAGCACATGTCTAGAACCATAGAACATCGAAAACCTCTACTTTAGAAGTATTTGATAAAACCCCCTGTTCCCCTTTAATGGGTCTATTTCTAAGGTCGCTGCTGCCTGTGGTGCAGCTGGTGGACAGTTGGTTCTGTTGATGCAGACACTGTGTCCAGAGCTGCAGACTGCTCGGCTGCCCGGCACCTGCTCCCTCTTCTGGGTCAGCCACGGCCCCGCACTGGGACCACTCCTCGACAGGTGACACTGCAGTATGAGTGACTGCATCCATATGTGCTACTGCTGCCATCAAATGGTGATTGTTTGTCTCGAGTGCACCATCCTTATGTTATGGATAGGATCAACCGCAGGTCATATCCAGAACGACTGGACAGGGATCAGTTGTCCAGGTTAGACAACCAAACAGCACAGTCACGTTTTTTTTTTCTTCTTTTTTTACCAAGCCATTGACACAGCTGTCCCATGACTGCCCATGGGGGATCTCAAAGATACACAGAGACACTGTGCACACACTGCTCCGTCCATCATCTCAGCAGTTGTCAACAAACGTACTGATCATAGAATATTGAATCGGTGCAAGGCAGTGCTCGCCAAGCAAACAGCTGCCTGCAGCTGAGTGGGTTCGGGCATGTCTTGACTAAGTATGGTGCTTTGGCCTTCTCACCAGGGAGCATGTCACTTCAGAACGTGGTTCAATTTGTACGCGGGATGCTCCCTATGCTCACTTCAGAGAGTACACTTTCTAGCACTCTAATCTAGATGGATGTTTTAGGTGTATTGCACTCTTATGGTGTAGAATAACAACAACCGTGTATACACTGTTTAAATGCATAAAACATACCTCTCACAGTAATATTAGATTTACTGTGAGTAGTCAACACAGAATAACTGTTACAGGGAATTTATATTGAGTGTCAACTGATTATATACCATAGTTGTTGTTGTTAGGTTGTTGTCAATTGTTTGCCCTTATTAGAAAACAACACAACACACACACACACACACACACTAATGCACACTCTTGATTCTCACGCGGGTGTGTATGATTTTAAATAGAGTGTCACAAGGGCCACATTTGATCCATGGTTACAAAAGAAGCCATTGAGGATGATGCGGTAGAGCAGAAGGCGATGTCAGGGGGCTTAGTGTGGCCAAAGAGAAATAGTCTTATCATAATAATACGTCTAAAAGTTCTGCCCCTCACAGCAAAACAACCGGGGTGACTGCATCAATAAGGCTTAGGCTTGGCTTTCTGCAGGAAGGGACACATTATAGTGATGTCACATGTCTGGACAGAACAATATGGGCCTGTCACAGCTCCATGTTTGTGGATTTATTGGGTCATTTATGGACTGACCTGGACTTTACAGTTACCGGGTCTCTAGAATGGACAGCACAGACAGCGCTGCTTTAACTGTGGCCAATAGAAGAGCAGACAAGTCGCACGGACCAACCGCTTTACGCTGTGATCTAGTGGGTGAGGAGAACGGCATTACACTGTGATCTAGTGGGCGAGGGAGGCAGTTAAATGGCAGCTCTTTGACTTCAGGCCTTTGAGTTGCTTTGAAAGAGGCCAAAGTCCGGCACACATTGATATTTAGCGCGACGATTGAAGTCTTAATGCCACAGGGGCCAGAGGAGAGCGGGGGGCCGAGCGAGGCAAAGTGTGGAACTAGATGGTGGCGGGGCATCCTAGGTCTTTGTACTCCTCAGGGTCTCCACCCACCGCTGCACCCTGCGGATGCTTTTGGAGTTGACTTCCATCAAATTGATAGTAGTCAACTATTCAATGTTAAGCCAAACATACTCCAAATTAAGTGTGAGGAATTGACATCAACATGAAAAACTTTGTTCCTAAATCCGTTTCAATATTTTTGAAATAGGTAGCAAAAAAACCAAGGGTTAGATAATTAATGATGAATAGTGTCTTATTGTTCACTTGACCCCTATAGGGTAATCTGTTTACACTACACAAGTAAGCATAGAAACGTTCTCCTCTACAACATGATTTACTATACAAGGATGTATAAATCACACCTTAAGGAAAAGCAATCATCACTCATTGTCATGCGTAGATAGTTCATCATCACCAACCAGTCTCAATTCACTGCCATCTCTTTCCCCCTGACCATCTATCATAGCTATTCCTGCCATGTTATTTTGTTTGTTATATAATTAGGTTGTGTTTGTTCCTTTTGTCCGTATTCCAAAATGGGTCGAATGCAGTCATGTATTATTGATGTATATTATATATTTTTAATATTATTTCATTTATTGTGTAAGGACTCTAAGGAGCCTGAGGTGAAGGAAATGTCCCAGAGGGGGGTCCTGTAAGGCAGTGGACATATTGTGGGTTCCCTTTGTCTAGGTATTGAATAATTGACCTTTACTGGTTTGCATGAGCTCATGGGAAAAGTGGGCGTTTCCACAGGAAGTTGAGCCCGTTCCTTCCCCCCCTCCCTCGCTCTCGCTCTCTCTCTCTCTCTCTCTCTCTTTCTCTTTCTCTTTCTCTCTCTCGCCTCTCAAGAGCGTGCCGTTATATTCACCATCCCTCTTTTACTCATTTATTTAAACCTAAATTGACTTTAATAAAAGGATAATTCGCAAATGTAAACATACACACGTTCTAACGGTGTAAAGCAACTTAAGTAGCCATTGGAGCTGTCCATCTGTTTGACATTACTTTGTGATAGTGGATGATTATGTGGGGTGACGGGTGATTATGGACAGCTGCAGAGAGTCCGGACAGCCCCAGAGGTTTAGCAGAGGTCAGGCCCATGGGGTTGAGGAACAGGAAGTAATTCATTGTACGACACTTGGATATCAAATAGGATTTGAGATCATTTTTATCCCCAGTTGACTATTTCAGTTGCCCTTGCAGTACGTGCAAGTGACATTGATCGAATATTTTGTGTGGTTTTACATATGTTAAAAAGTAGGTTTCGATTCTACAGGTCCGTCGGTCTGCCAATGCTTCTTATATTTGAGTGAACATTTTGTCAAGTTATTTTTCCGCCCATCCATGTTCATAACATGAACTCCATCTAAGACAAAGCAGTAGACTGGCTGCACAAATCCTGGTTTGTAGTGAGTTTTAGCTCTACAAACAACACCCCCTATGATTCCCCGAGGCCGTGTACATTACTCCCAACTACTGAATCTGAACGGCCGAGTGTTAGTGAGGCATCTGAGACAGCTTAAAGTCGTTGGCTTGGGAGCATGTGTCATTCGCAGAGCACCACTCTAAAACAGGATTCTCTAAAGTTCACAACCCTTTATGCTCCGTTGTGGTTATTACGGCCATATCTAAGTTCTGCAATACCTCATGGTATGCAGCTTAATACTTTACAGACTGTGGTCTATTGTTTACTTCCATCCGAGAAAGGCATTTGTGTCTTTCGGCTATCACATACAGTCATGCTGTGGCTAGAATATGCCGATTCCTAACGGAATAGTTTTGCTAGAGCCGTTGTGTGCGTCATCGGAATCACTTGCTATCTTAAGGCCTTACCTCAAGTGTTTTTGTACACATATGAGGTGTCTCCAGTTGAAATTGCTTTCGATATTGGCAGACCAAAGTGAGACAATTTGATGTACATCTGTCGGCTGGGAGCCGCAAGCGCCCTCATTGAGAGACGACCGTTCTGTTTCGCTCGAGCTTGCGGTGGTTGACTTTGGGTCCCAGCCAGGATCTATATTGGTCTGTCAGCAGATCTTGGACCAGAGAGGATGATTGGTCTCTATTAGGAGAGAATAAAGACGTGGGTTGTCATCCTATGGCTGGACTTGGAATCAGGGCTGTAGTAAGGATATGCGAGGGAGAGAGCAATGTGAAATATCAGCTTAAGGAAGCCAATTATATAGGCTGTTACACAGAGAGTACACCCGTATTTAAAGAAGAAGAAGTAGCACTCAACTGCACTGAAGAATTTCAAGCCAAGGTCTAAAAATCAAGGTCTAAAAAGAAGGTCATTGGGCCGGGGCATTGAGTTATGGGAGGTAATGAACCACCATGTTGATATTAGCCTACTCTGCAATCCTGCACACATTGCTGGCTAAGCCAAGGCATGCATACCTTTGAGACTACGTTAATGAAGTTGGTCATAAACAACATTGATTTCTAGAATAATATATAAGTCTATATTAGTCTAATATATTAGTATTAACGGTAACCTGTATGCTGGGGTTGTACTTTAATTGTGTACTTTCTTTGTGGCTAACCAGTATCTTTTTTGTCAAATGATGAACCAACTAAGTTGGACAAAGGGTTCAAACTGTAAAGAAAACCTAACAATGAGATCCTGCCTGTGATAAGGCAAGATCTCAAGATCTCTATATATGCACATATACTTCTAGAAAGAGTGCATTTGTGGAGAGGAAGTGGGCGGATGTTGTGCATTGCTGGGTAACTGCTCCCCTTACCCATATCACACCTAGCTATGCTTTTGGTTTGATGAAGAGCAGACCGCCATGCTGCAGTTTGTAGACAGACAGACAAAGCAAGAAGTGCAATGGTTCTCATACACCACGTTGGTAGGATGCACAGAATCCTGGGACGCCAAGTCAATTTGTGGAACATCATCACAACAGTACCAAAATCAAAGCAAACAAAGGAATCATAGAGCTAAACGGTTCTTAAAGAATGAAGCATAAGCGTTATACTTTATGCTAAAGATTTACTCATCGCCAATTTTCAGTTTTGGGCCAGATGAATAGAACCATTAAAGGGAGGATCGATGGTATTCTTTTTAAGAAACAGAAACTTCACTCTTGACTGACTCCTTTGGCCGTAAGTGAACTGCAGCAGGCTGGAGCTTGCGCATTGAGAGCACTGGAGTGCGAGGGAACTCATAATGCGTACAGACTAGCCAATATGAACTAATAAATACAAACTAACTACATAATAGTATGCGCTGTTTAAAGGCTTGCTCTCTCTTTATATTCTAGGACACTCTTAAGCACATAGACGTAACTTCCTTCTTTATTCCCAGCAAAACTGTTGCGGTTCAATACAATCGAAATCAGCCCACAGGCTGTTCTACACCGCAGAGAGACAGTAGGTCAAATCTTTTAAGTTAAATTACAACCTGGTCATATATTGGCAATTCAAAGCCATTTATACATGTAAAATCGTACACGTAGTTCCCTTAATTACCTCTAAATTAGAGGTTCTAGTTTTCTCAGGTTTATACAGATGATAGCCTACACACTCCAGAGGCTTGAGTGTGGAGGCACTTGCGTATGACTGGATTGAATGAACTTTACACCAACCAAGGAGGACAAATGAACAATAACTGCTTCTTCTGTTTTTTTGCAATTCAGCAATTTGTTGGCCAACCATTGAGAGAGCTGTTGCATATTTCACACATTTGAAGCGGTTCAATCAGAGAAAGCTGTGTTACAGCTGACAGTCATTTGCTGACCTTTTTCTCATTGTGAACAGGCCTGTAATGTTTTCCTGCTGCAACATAGATTTCTGTGTGTGGGTGGGTGGAGGGGTGGAGATGTATAGCTGGAATGCCAGTAGGAAATGAAGTGACAGGCTTTGGAGTGGGAAGCGGGTAAGTGGGGTTGAGGAACATGTCCTCGATGACATCATAGCCACCCTGAGGCTGCTGGCAGATGTCCAGCCTTACAGAGGTGGAGTTTCCTCCCCAGTTCCATTTTTTTTTCTCCTCCAGATACAATTGGGAAATGAGAGTGGGCTGCTTTGCAAGCATGAGAAAGAGTGATGGTGCAGCATACCATTTTTCTCCCTTCGTTTCCTGCTTACCACCACTATCCAACCTCTAACCTGTAACCATAAACTTTTTTTTTTTTAACTTATCCCGACCCCCACCATTGTTTTACTACCTACTAGCATAACGGGTACGTAGAGTACTTGAACGCGAACATGGCACGGTCACAGACTCACTTGTATTATGCATCTTGGCAACAACACAGTTGCACACAATGTTGTTTTCAATTGTGCTCAGGCTTAAGGATTTAGCTCCAGCCTAATCCTCCTGAACACAGGAATGTGTTCTACACGACAATGGTCTCTGTTTTGTAAACTAAGCATGTGCAAGTTTCTGAAGACACTGCCAAAGAAGGGATGTTTATTAGAAGCTGTGTGAAGGGCTTCAGTCATTTACTGAAGAAGGAAATAATTTGAAGGATGTATGATAAGGGACCGATGAGATAACCTTCAAGGCTCAAGCACACAATATTTGTGGGGGGTCTCAGCAACAGTGTGTTCATGAGTGAGCTCACCGGACCCCCCCTGGACTTGGTGTGCTAGACGCATGCAGTCCTATATCTGAGGCCTTTATCTCAGTCAGGGTCAGGGGTCATACACATTTATGGTGAATCCATAACTTAACTTCTGCTCTAGTATTACAATTTCAGGGTGTAGGTCTAGCTTTAAACATTGTGCAAGAGGAAATGAGTTGTCTTGTCATAGAGATGATATAGAAAGATTTATAAAGTCACTCCACAAAGCTGCAATGTTTCACTTGATGTATAGATGAAAAAATACTTTTCCCAGTTGAATCCCCTCTGGCTGTAATGCCAGTTAACTGCACACGGTGGCGGCGATGATGATGATACAGGTCACATTTATTTTAAGGATTTATGTATCACACAGTTTCCCGGACAGCCTTCATGAGTCATCCGTCACGTAGTCACTCAGTCAGACTAGATTTTGCTGCTACCTGCTAGCGATAGGCTAGCCGACCAGAGCTAGAGCTCCCCTCATAGCTGCTTCGTAAGGATGATGCTTACGGTGCAGAAGATACAGCCTCATTCATCACGCCGGCTGGAGCAGTGAAAGCAGAGAGAATGGGGCTAGCCTGCATCTCTCCCGTCCACGGAGGGCTTGCAGGGACAGGGCAGCGCTGCGGGCTAGCGGGAGGCTCGCGGTGCGCTTGCTCGCCTTTCGAGAAGGAGCAGATGGGGAAGAAGGGAGAACACTGGCGGAGCCGCCGGCATCACGGTTCTGGCTCTATGGGACTGGGAACGTCGGTGATAGCTAACAAACAGGGCTCCCTTCACTCTCTTGTGTTGATGACAGGGTGCAAAAAAAATCTCTGGTTTTCCAAATCAGGCACCGTTTTTTTCAGCCTGTGCAGTGCAGACACAGAGGCAGGGCAAGTGCACAGTAACAGCGCAGTGCACAGTAGGGCGGATGAGTAGCAGTTACATAGAGATGAGATATGTCCCGAGACGGCGTTATGCCTTGCAGAGAGAGAATACAGGACGGTTGAGAATATAGAACAGCAACATAACATTCTATTATCAATTATTTTGATTGGAATGTCAAAGTGTAAAAAAATTTCATACTGGTGCGAGACATTTTGAAACATCAAACCGCCTGTCTTGGCTTGCATTGTTGTTACAGTTTGGGCATGAGAGAGAGACAGAGACAGAGAGAGAGAGAGAGAGAGAGAGAGAGAGAGAGAGAGAGAGAGACATCGTTGTCATCTAGTTACGTTGTTCACAGCACGGCTTTTAAGGGTGTTGGTTTGACTTCCCTGAGCTCCCTGCTCAGCTGTCACCACTTAACTAGACCCAGCAGAGAGAGGGAGCTACAAAACATGAGAAAAATGTGAAAAATGCGGGACTCCTCCTCCTTCTCCTCCTGCTCTTCACACCCCCTCCACCCTCCCCCCCCCTCGGCCCCACCCTAGCAACTTATCTCTATCGGGACACAATGTTGGCCTACAATGAAAAGCTTAGATAGAATGACTGGGCCTGCTGAAACCCAGGTTTTTGACATGGGTTCTAGATGCAAATGTGCAAAATGACCCATGGTAAAAGCATGAACCACGTGGTTACCTGGTTGTGTTGTTATGGCAATCAAACTACAGAGTCATACCTTCATGACCATCACAATGTACCAGAGACACGACATACATTATTTTTAAATGCTGCAGACGAATTCACAGTTCTCTCTCTATTCCCTTGTTCTCCTTTTTCCGCTTCCCTCTTTGTTTCTTCCTCTGCTGTGTCCTATAGTCCTACTTTGTCACAGACTATGACCCCACGATTGAAGACTCCTACACCAAGCAGTGTGTGATCGACGAGAGGGCGGCCAGGCTTGACAGTAAGTGCACTTGTTCTGAACAAACAAAGTCAGCGCACGTGAACACTGAACCGTCTTGGATGCTGCTGGGTTCTATTTTGACAGTGCTTTACTCGAATAACTGTGGGCTTGCTAGAACAAGCCCCCTGAAACTATCTTTAAGCAACAACTTAATTTGTATGTGTGTGTGTGCGTGTGTGTTTGTGTGTGTGTGTGTGTGTGTGTGTGTGTGTTTTTGTGTGTGTGTGTGTGGGTGTGGGTGTGTGTGTGCTTGTGTGTGCGTGCATGTGTGTTTGTGTGGGTGTGTGTGTGTGTGTTCATGCGTGGGTATGTGTGTGTGTGTGTGTGTATGTGTACGTGTGTGTACGTGTGTGTACTTATGCATGTTGTGTGTGTGTGTGTGTGTGTGTGTGTGTGTGTGTGTGTGTGTGTGTGTGTGCTTGTAGTCCTGGACACTGCAGGCCAAGAAGAGTTTGGAGCCATGCGAGAACAATACATGAGGACAGGGGAGGGCTTCCTACTGGTCTTCTCAGTCACTGACAGAGGAAGGTGAGGTGACACCAACTCACATACACACCACACCACACACATACACACCACACCACACACATACACATGCACACACGCACTGTGAATAACGCTCTGTTTCTGCGTAAGGACGCAGGTTTCTCCCTACCAAGCACTGTGTTGCTAGTTGAACTCCCTGGTCGTCATAATAAACTCACTCGTTTCTGTGATACTTCCGGCAACCTCATGCTGCGGTTCTGCCGCCGTTCTCTTTTGTTCTCAGCACTTCCTCTCCCCAGTCCCTTGCCTTGAACGTTTATGAATAGCTCCCTTTTCTCGTTGCTCTCTGATCCATTTTCTTTTTCAAATTGATACACAAAAATATGATGTTGGGCATCCGTCAAAACTAATTGGATGTTCAGTTTAAATAGAGGATGACGAATGTCGCACCATTGTTCCCATGTTTCAATGCATCCCATCACTTTTCACACGGTGGATACTGGTTTGATGCAACGTGTGTGGTATTTTGCCTGCATGGCATAGTCAGGCATTCCCACTCCACCTATTTTCTCTCTGTTCATTGTGGCTCTGCCAAGCATGCAGCAAGCTGCAGTGCCCTGCCCCCACTCTAGTGCCCCCTTGTGTGTTTATGTTGTAAACAGTGTTCCCTTCCTCCATTTATATGAGTTGCGTCTTTCAGGATTTACTATTTGCACTCCCTTGTTTGTGGTTGGCGGGACGGATCAGCTATAATGCATGCTGTTTAAGCTCAAACAGATACAAGTTGTACTTCGACGTTGTAGCTTGAGCCAAATACTGAGCACACTCCCCGTTCACCAAAGAATCGAATAGCTTCTGAACTCATAGAAACACTGTGACTGCACTGTTCTAGCAGTGTGTGTTTCTCTTTGTAAGAACAGGAGTTCCCGCTCCCAGCTCCCGTTTTGGTCCTCTCTGTGCAGTTCAGTTCAGTTCATTCAGTGCAGTGCTGACCTCATCTGCTTAGTAACAGAGGCTGGAAGGGGGGTGATGGAGGCTGGAGAGGGTGGGACGGAGGGCTGAATGACAAAAGCGATTCAGGTTGGGAGGAGGCTGCATTCCTAGGAGGTCTTAATGTTCAGAGTCATGAAACACACACACACACACACACACACACACACACACACACACACACACATTCAACCACACACACATTCACATTTACATACACATTCAACCACAAACACACACACACACGCGCGCACACACGCACACACACACACATGCACCCACATGAACACACTTACCTACACACATTCAACCAATCAGTAAATACACTTACACACACACCGAGTGTCAGTTGCTTGTTCAAATTTACTCACAAAACAAGCATGGCCAGATATTTGTATCTTAGCATTGCATCTGAACACTATTATTACTATTTTTACAGCTTTGAAGAAATCTACAAATTCCAAAGACAAATTCTTCGAGTGAAAGACCGGGATGAGTTCCCCATGATCCTTGTAGGAAACAAAGCAGATCTTGATCCACAGAGACAAGTAAGTCACACTCCCCCCTCAGTGGTTTGGTCGTAAAACTACTTATTTTGCAGGAAATAGGTAAATGTTATTAACTGTTAAATGTTAAATGTTATATCTGAGAAGTCCTGACAAATTGAAACATAGGGAAAGCCTTTGATCGAAAATGAAGTGTTTTGTGAAAACCTAATGCCCCAGAAAGGTGTTGAGATTGAAGACTGTGATCAAAAGAAGAGTGTAGATGATAAAGAAAGTAGATGATAAAGAAAGCTCATGGGCAGCCTTAATAGCTTTGCAGCTGTAGCTTGCTGTCTTGGGTGGATCCATAGTGCCCCCCTGTGGCAAGAAAGGTATTGCAGGTGTATGTAATGATAATCAAAGCAAATTGCATTTATTGTGAATATTGTTGTATTTGTCTTTGATTTTATAATGTAATGTCTACCTGAATATTTTATAGTTACGCAGCTTATATGACTTGTGGCTTACACGGATGCATGTTTCTTTAAATGGTACAGAAAACATGTACTCTAGATCTTTCTTAATGAATGTATTTCTCAGTGTTGCCAGCATTCATGGATACTAATGCTTTAGTATTGTGATGCCCATTCTTAGGTTACCCAGGAGGAGGGACAACAGTTAGCCAGACAACTAAAGGTCACATACATGGAGGCCTCAGCTAAAGTACGAATGAATGTAGACCAGGCCTTTCACGAGCTGGTTAGAGTCATCAGGTGGGTGTCGATGTGTCATATCTTAATTCCATGTGGTGCCTCTTAAGGGCATCCCATTTGTTTTTTTCGATTTTATATTTCTCTAATAAAATTGCTCAAACGATTGAGCCTGGATTCCTGTGGAGTCTGTGTGTGTGATATCTTTTTTTGTATTCCATCACACCTCCCAGGAAATTCCAGGAGCAGGAATGTCCACCTTCGCCGGAACCCACGAGGAAAGAAAAAGACAAGAGTGGCTGCCATTGTGTGATTGTCTGAGTAGGCCTTATCAATATATTACTCCCGCAGCCCATTTGCAATGGCCTCTGCCTGACAACACATCCTCCGAGGAGGACTTCAGCATGACTTCAGACGACTTCTCCAGCCGCGCTTTTAGCAGAAAACTGCTTCCCCCCTGCCTGACTGTACACAAACTGACAATGCCAAATTCAAGCACCGCGCTACCTTCCTGAGCAACCCCCTCACGTCACAATAAGAGAGTCCCAACACTAAACAGCGCCTTCCTAATCATCGTAACAAATTAATGTTTTGTAATCTGAAGGACAGCTCTCGCCTTGTTGTGACATTGTACTGCCTGAGATTGTCTATACATATATATATATGTATACATATATATACATGTGTATATTTATATATATATAAATATATATATGTAGATATATATAGTGTCTGATCAGGCAAAAGAGATTATCTTAAGATTTGAGTATGTTGTGCCATATCCACTTTTACTCATGTGTTAATTCTGCTACTGTACATATCTGACAATTGTTGTGATTTTCAAAGTGTATTTCTAATGACTTATTAAATCGCCTCAGTACAGCGTGTGAGGATGAAATTGGTTTTACATACACAGAAAAAACGATATGAATATATATGTAGTTATACAAAGAACACGTGTCAATAGACTAGAAAGTTACAATGATGTAACCGTCTGGCATCTTCAATGATCGCTTGCACTCTAAGTGGAATCTGCTTTCATCTCAATCATGATACATGGCATTTCTACTTTATTGGCATTTTTCTTGGACAATGTAAATTACAGATCCAATACATGCACCTCTTCTTATTTCAACAAAGATGCTGGATGTGAGACTTATCCTCACAGAGTAAGACTGATCTACTTGTCCTCCATCATCTTCTGGCAAGCAGGGGAGAGAACAAAAAAAATAGTTTGTAGCATATTGTTTATTTATGAGGAGCTATATTTTCACCTCCAAATTGATCTCTTTGTTTAACCTCTTCAATGGCCCATAAAAAAAATCTATAAAAGTTCACAGCCGTCTCAAATCATTCATGTTGTACATTTACCCTCGACGACATGATCTGGAATGGATTGTGTGCATTTAGGAATACATCAAGTAGCAGATACATCACACGGAATGCTGTCAATGTTACAGGTTCTTATAAAAAACATGGTCAATGATAAGATGTGTACTACCAACAGGATTTGTAAATGCCAAAGACCTGGCTCTAGGTGTCTTTATACAAAAGGTCTTCAAAAATGTAGTTTTGCCCCTCCCTTCCACATCTCCCTAACCTCCAAGGCTTATCAATTACGATTGTTATTGTATTATTATCTTGTAACATAAAACAAAAATAGAAAATTATAATGGAAGTAACGGAATTGACTCAATGTTTTTACTCTACTTTTATACATTATTTTCTTATCAAACTAGCTAACAGGTATTTTTATATGTTTATACGCTTACAAGATGTGTATAAAGAATAATATTTAATTATTTTGATTGTTTTTAGCTGGTGATGAATGTGGGCCCTAATTTGCTTCAGTTCCATTCTTAACCAACATCTGATCAGTAATGTTTTATTTGTTGGTTTTTATGATCTTGACGTCTACACCTAAACCCAGTCGTATCACTGACGCTAAGAAAAATAAATAACCCCCAGGGTTTTGCAGATTGTAGTGTACATTATATATTACAGTGTTTTCGTCTCTGTCCTTTACCACATGTTTAGCTTTTGGTGCTATAATAAAACCTGTGATTGAGCTAATGTGTTTTGTTTCAAAATACTGTGCAGTACACGTCCGGGTCCTTTCAAATAACCTTGTTTGGCGTTGTACTGTAACGTTTATATTGACATAGTGTAAATAGATTGGCTACCAAATCAAAATGTCTCTGATATCTTTGGTGTCCGTTGTTTTTTGCCGGAACACCTTATCACATAGGCCTACGACTAAAACAAGATTTCTTCACATGATACAACACATTTTCCGTTATTCTTTTTCAATATTGTGTTGATGTGGTTGAGCCAGTAGGCTATTAGAATAATCAGTGGCCAGTGTTTGATTGGGTAACGGATTAGTTTATGTTTTGGTTGAATTAGGCTACAGTTAAAGTACCAAATGTGAGAAAATGATCAGCTCAACTAAAATATACAATATTTCTAGTGATTAAATCATAAAGTAAATTGGATCCATTGTCTAAGTGGGAAACCTCATAGCAAAAACCTATTATAAATTGGTTACATGGTGATCTGTTTGTTCTCTTAGTTGTGTTAAGGTGACTTGTATATTTCAATAAAAATATGTAGAATATATCCAAAAAACTTGAGTTTTTTTGCATTTTCCCTCGATCAGGGATAGGCTACTTTATTGTTATTATTATTATATTTTTTTTTTACAGAATGTGACACGCCAACTAGTGTACCAGTAACGATATGGCGTGCCAATGTTAGCAGTGTAAATTTCAAAACTATAAATCATCACACTGCCAGGACAGATAATACAATGATGCGAGTTCTTTCGCAATTAATCACGATGATAAACTGTTTGTTTGTCCCTGCCGGCTCTGGTCCCCCTCTCCATTTTCTATAGTGGTATCACCCAAGATACAGCATCTCGCTCCAAACATTCCGACTCATTCAATAAATAAATGTCTTATTGTTGCTTTTGCATCCGTCGTGGAAATATCCGTTTTAGTTGAACTACTGCGGTTCCCAATTGTAAACATTAATCTCAGCTGTCAGTGCAACATCAAATTCCACTCGAGTCATGGATGCAGTCTGCAGCAACAGGAGCATGTCTTACAGTAGATGGAGTTATGACAGGTAAATACGATTTTTTTCAATTGTATAGTTTAGGCAGTTCAACGTGTCCGTAAAGTGTCATCCGTTTAAACTTAACGTTTTAATTCTCATCAGCAAATGAGACACGTCTCTTAGTCAACTGCGCAATAGTTGTCAAGTGTATTGGAGATCCGCTTGACTAATTATGTCGGCCAAATGTGTATTTCTCTGAACGCATAATAGTGTGCTATTTACATTTTTCTACATGAATAACACGAAGTGTTCTATGTTTGCTCTGGCTGCCCACAACGCTGGAATGAAGTAAGATCCCGAAGCCCTTGCTCATTTAAATATTATCCTTCTAGAAGAGTGTTCAGATAATGAGTATTTTGACATTAATGCATGATGTTTATTCGGTACTTTTAAAGGACCGATGAATACACATAGCCTAATGTATGTAACAACTGTATGTCTTATGTAAATATCATAGCCTACATACTAATATCGGCGCTCAGCGCGGTGGTAGGCTACTACTATGCTGAGATGCTAGCCATCTTAAAGCTGCAATTCAATATCATCCTGTGCCAGGTCCTTTAAATGAGGGAAGTTTGTTTTATAATACAATATGACATGACATCGCTACTCGTGCAAACCTCTATACAATGGTATACTGCGTAACCACATAGCACACCAAGATTATACGAAAATTAGACACCCGTTGGAAAAATTTACAGAAACGCTTGTGCAGGCTAGAAATATGAAATCAGAGGCAGCAATACCATTGAAAAGGTTATAATTAGAAAAATTGGGACATGTTGTCAACTATAAACCCTTTATATCCTAATCACAAGTCACTGGGAAAACAAAAGTGACAGCAAATATTAGATATTATGCATATTATGCCAGTGGTCTGTTAGAATCAGAGATCACTTTTTTTTCCTTTTCTTCTGTATAAAAATCCACCATCATTAACAAGAGATAGAGGCAGACAGACAGACAGACAGATAGACAGACAGATAGACAGACAGACAGACAGATACACACACACACACAAACACACACGCACACACGCACACATGCACACACAAACACACACACACACACACACAGACCACACGCAGACACACACAAATACACACACGGGGACACGCACACAC
>JAOPUA010000037.1:10652938-10664805 GCA_027122455.1 Trisopterus luscus | reverse complement strand
CACACACACACACACACACACACACACACACACACACACACACACACACACACACACACACACACACACTTAC
The DNA here is from genome assembly GCA_027122455.1 of Trisopterus luscus. Classification (NCBI taxonomy): domain Eukaryota; kingdom Metazoa; phylum Chordata; class Actinopteri; order Gadiformes; family Gadidae; genus Trisopterus; species Trisopterus luscus. The sequence continues at coordinate 10,664,732 of JAOPUA010000037.1, read as the reverse complement.
TGCAATATTGGAACCTATTTCTTACTCTGAATCTGTAACAGTAGATGGATTCGGAAGACAATCATGTGTATTGTATTAAAGAAGTGTGCATCTTTCTGGCTATGGAGCTTTAATTAAGCTATAAGCTACTATACTAGATATGAAAAGCATACTAGATATGTCATTTCAGAAGTCAATATACATTTGCTCTCAGAATGTTATGTTCTGCAGCATGGACACATTAACAAAAATCTCAAAATAAGTTTTCATTTAAAATTGTATTTCAATTCATGATTGTCTTTAATATGGCAGCCTTCTGAATCTAAATAACCTTTGAGAATTTATGCGTAAATGTTTTTGTTACAGCTTTTAATTAAATTGGTGTCAAGTTCTCCAAAAACACCAATTCTAAAAGAGCTGGAGTTAATCATTGATGTATTTCTTTGAAGGTATTTCGAGTAGCATGAATTTTGACGAGGAAGACGATGATGAAGATGAAGTGAGCTCCAGTTCGTCCCAGCTCAACAGCAACACACGGCCTGGCTCTGCCACCAGCAAGAAATCCTGCAAGGTATACAAATCACAATAAATACATTTAGCAAAATATGGCAGCAACATAATGGCTTTGCAGCAGCCGTGACTATTTCCATTGTGTACTTTGACAAGTAATTGTTTGTATTTCCTCTGCAGCCTCCAGCACAGCTTAACATCATTTCCGTCATGTTTCTGTAGTTGTAGTATGCACTCAGTAGACCAGTTATGTCCTTGGATTGTAATTACATCCATCTTGTTTTTGTCTTGTTTTTGAGGCCAATTGACAGTTTGTTCTTTCTTTTGAATAAGCAATGTTCTTAACCCAGCCCTAAAGCTACAGTCACCATTTCTTTTTAGGGTGAATATATAAAGAACAGGCACATATTGTATTCCATTTGGTTATTTTCTTCTCCTTTTCCCCTTAAACCTCAAGTTCATAACTACACCTTGCCCTTATTGTGGGAAAAAATTCCAAAAATAAATCTTGTTATTCTTCACACCCCAGTGGATCAGACTCATCACCCTGCTGTCTATTCAGAGAGAGTATCTCTGTGGTGTCAAAGCTTTCAGTTGAACTGTAATGCCAGGCTATATCTCCAGCTGTCCTGTCATGTAGGCTTTCTCTTATTCTAGGCTAAGCTCACGTCCATTATCGATTTTTCGACTCATTCTTTATTTAACAACTCCATCTTACCTGAACATTTTGTTGGCTTATTTATGCTTTATCATAAAGTGAGATAGAGAGGAAGTATGTGAGATAGAGGGGAGGACATGCAACAAATGACCACGGGCTGGATACGAAGCCGGGTCCCTGCGTTTATGTCTGAGCCTATGGTACGCGCTCTACTTGGTGAGCCAGCAGGGCACCCCATTTCTGGGCTTTTTAAGCTTGTATTTGCCCATTAGAGAATCTAATGGGGTCCTCACTGACCTGGAATTAGGGATCCGTTCCTTTTCAATGTTGCTTCAGGAGAGTTTTTTTTCTTTACCCTTTAGAGGGCTTACAGGTACTATTTGTAAGAATCAGAAATTCCTTCTCATTACTGCCCCCTCTGGCTGGTAAGTGAACTGCAGGCTGCACAAGCTTGTGCATTCAGAGTACTGGAGTTAGCTCCGTGGGTTGAAACAAGAGCAATCATTTATAATCATGAATAACCTTTGTTAAATGATTTAATTAATTATTTTCCACGCTTAGACATCCCTCCCTTTTTTTTCCCGACCAAACCACCCTGGTCCTAATGTAATACTAATCTGCCCACAGGCTGTTCTGCACAACTGAGAGAGTCTGGGGAAGTTATCATTTTTTTAATTAAACTAAAACCTATTTATGTATTCGGAATTAAAAGTGATTTATGCATGTACAAATCGTACACCTTGTCTCTTTCAGCCTAAATCACATTGAGCGCAAATTCCATTTCAAATTTGTAACTAGACCCAAAAAATTATATATTGTTATATATCATCATAACGGAGCCAAGTACACATAGCGTGAATGTAGCAGGGTTGTATATTTTGGCCGGCTTCGTACTTTGCGACTGTCTGGACGCGGCTGTGTGCCTGGGCTCCAGGGTCAAAGCCAAGGCCTGGCTGAAATTGAAGGGCTGTACTCAGGAAATTGGTTTGACTTGTCCTGAAGGAGGCGGCGTCCGTTTCCACCCCCCCGGCCGGAGAACCCTGCGTGGACGTGGATGACCTGGAGGAGTTCTCCCTGCGCCCGGCCCCCCAGGGGGTGAGAGTGAAGTGCCGCATCACCAGGGATAAGAAGGGGATGGACCGAGGCATGTACCCCACCTACTACCTCCACCTAGAGCGGGAGGACGGCAAGAGGGTGAGACACCGGCCATCCATGAATCCACTTTCCAGCCAATCAATGCATCAATGTATTAATTGATGGATGGATGGATTGATCATTGAATCGATGGATCGAATGGATCGATGGAAGAATCAATTCATCTATTATTCTGTTGATCATTTGTTCAGTGCGTTCATCCATCACATGTTAATACAGTTTCATAAATTTTTTGTGGAAGTGCTGTTGGAGAGACTTTCATATTTGCACACTAATCTGTCTCTTGGCTGGGCTTGCTCTAGGTGTTCCTGTTAGCCGGCAGGAAGAGAAAAAAGAGTAAAACGTCTAATTACCTAATTTCCATCGATCCCACGGATCTGTCTCGAGGTGGAGAAAGCTTCATCGGCAAACTGAGGTGAGGCCTCAGCGCTTGTGTTTATTTCCCAGTAATCCACAGAACTGGGTTGGTTTTCTGATGTCAACCTATAGGAGCTCTACTGCTAAAAGGTTTTTTCAGACAGCGAATTAAGTAACCCCATGTATCATGTATATACTGTACAAACGGAAAACAAATGAGCCAAATGTATAACGTTAAAAACTTCAGATATGGGAACATCGGGTTCCCACATCTTGTTATCTTAGTCAGAAGCAGATCTTTTACTCATACGCTGGGAACAAAACCCAGTTACATAAGTATCAATTTCATGCGACCCCAGAAAAATACTGAGTATCAATTTGGTTTTGTTGACTGTCGTGTCTCTCTGGAGAGACAGTAATTGGTTTAATGCTTACGCCTGAATGTCCAGGAGGCTGAGGGAGAACATGTTTTCAGCTAGATTTCATTTGCAGCCATGGGGGGAAGGAGTTCAATAAGGTCATGAACACACCATGCTGTCACACAGTCAGTATCTACGCAACAATGAATGCACAGCATGTACACACTTCAAGCATGCATGTAATGTATGCACGTATTCAGCGCGCGTCTGCGTGAATGTATGTGTGTGTGTGTGTGTGTGTGTGTGTGTGAGAATATATACATGTCTAGTTGGACACGTGGATTAAAAAATAAATGGAGGAGTGATAATTATTTACTTTGAATTTAAATTTAATGTTGATGTCTGAAACTTCATGTAGTCTACTGCTGCTGCCTGCCTCGGCCAGAGCTCTCGAAAAAAGATTTTTAGTCTCAATGACTTTCTTTTCTTCTTCTCTGGTTAAATAAAGGTAAAATAAATATTGTCAAATATTATAGGCAATTCAATAAATATAATCAGAAAACTGGAAAATAGTGTTTGTTATGTACATGTCTTTGTGTCCCTTCTAGTCTACATCAGGCGGCTTCATGCGTGTAGATATTTAGTTAATCATACAATGTTATCCTGTCTACTTTAGTATCACATTCTAAGCCCTCGGAGACATGAACCAAACATGGCCGAACTGGCTCATTAACATACTGGCCTGGTTTCAGTCCCTCAAACCCCGCCCACTTTGAACAAATATCCTGTAATCCACAGGCTGGTGCCGGTTTCTTGAGTGATATTTAGCTTGAATTATTACCAAGCCAATCAGCATCTTGTAGGCAGGACTTGAAAAGCTATTTTTAAAAGAAATATCAGCTCAAGTTACTTCGGAATCGTTATCCGCTTTGTGATTGGTTTAAGTGGAAGCAACCCCCCACCCGCCAGCGGCTCAAACAGAAGAAACGTCAGACTTAATTAGAAAGTGAAACGAAATAGAAATTCAGGCTATTGACATACAGCCTCTACCATTACACTGCACACAAAGCCAGCCGTTTTAAGTTGGTCTGATTGAGATGGTTCGCAAACCAAGTCTCATCGGTTTGAATCTCGTTTATAACTCATTTAGAACTGATGAAAGTGAAATAAAATAAGTGATTATGTCGAGTGCGACTTTAGGGAGTGTTACGACCCCAATTAGTTTCAAGGGGGATAAGAGGAGCAACAAAGAATATCGTTTTTCCGGGGGAACAAAGAGGTAAGGGGCAAAAGGATAATTCAATGAATTAAGATGCAAAGAATAACTGTCCCAAATGGGGAAAGAACAAAACAAAATGACTACTAATCACCAAACTACAACCAAACACGATTTAACCAAAGCAGCTCACTCTATCAGTCCCAAGAAATATCACAAAACACATCACTTCATTCACTAGGGTCACGCAGCACGCTGACCGCGGGCCCCGTGCTACTGTCTGCTTCCAGTTTCTATACGTCCCACTCTGCCGGACACAGGTGCACTCAATTGCCTGATTTCTAGAGTTGCAGGAAGGAGGGGGAAGGGCAGAAATCTGGGGAGAGAACACAGACAAACACAAACAGAGCACAACAAGAGAGTAACTGGGAGTCTTGCGGAGGGGGCAAAAAGAATGCTAGCTGATGTCATTGAAGCACTCCACATTGGTTCTGCTTAATTGCACATTGGAGGGTGATTTTTCCGTGAATAGCTTGCAATTAGTGAGCTAGTTTGAACCATCACAATTGACATTCATCAGTAATATTTTGGCAATAATGGATTAAACGTCCTCAGAATAAATGATAAGGGTAGACTGCAATCTAGTTTAGCGTTTAGAAAAATCATGCTGCACAAATAAATATATTATTGGGATAAATTAGCTAAATGAGCCATAAGCCTAATGTTCTGGTGACATAGAATGTCACTTCACACTGTTGGAACTAGGAGCCTCTTTAATATCTAACAGTGGTACAATCTCTCTCTGTATTCCCCCCACTCTCTTCCTCTATTTCCCGCTGTATTTCCCCCTGGCTTTTACTCTCCCTCTCTCTGTCCCTCTCCCTTTTTCTCCCACTCTCTCTTTTTCTCTCCCTCTCTCTCACTCTTCCTTTCTCTCCCTCTCTCCCTCTCTTGTCTCTTCATCTCCCCCCTCTTGCGCTGACTGCCTCTGTCGCTCTCAAACCCATAAGTGCTTCCGCTCTTGCTGTATCTGTGTGTGATCTTCTCTTTGTCGTCGTCCTTCTTTCATCACGGCCAGATCCAACCTCATGGGGACCAAGTTCACTGTTTACGACAGCGGCCTGAACCCTGGCAAGAGCACAACAAGCTTGGAGGCCACCAACCTGCGCCAGGAGCTGGCGGCCATTTGCTATGTGAGTCGGGTTCAAACATTAGTATTTATTTTTTGAAGCTTGTTGTTGTCATTAATATTTAAACCTGCACTGCGCAACTTTTATTCACTCCATTAAAGAATGACTCAGCCTGATTCATACAGGGAATCTTTTTCTATCAATTGCTCTGTCATCCACTCCTGCCCTAACTATACACAATGGGAAAGTCTTAGAACACTGAAAAATAATAGGGCTGCTAACTGGAGCTACGACTCAGGCGAAAAGAGGCTGCTAATGGGAAAATGTACATATGCACATGCAGGGTCAACATTTATTTTACAAGGGTGACCTGGCCAAGACAGCAGCAGAATACAATAAAATTGTTAAAGCATACAGTAAACAACATTTAACATCACAGAAGAAAACATTATTTTACACACTTGAACATTCAGTCCCAGCTTTCACCATGGACAGCTCCCAGAGTCTCATCTTGTTTTTAATCTTCTTCCATGATGAGGGGCCTGAAAACTGGATGACCTTTTGGCCAACTTCCGTCCTCACATGAGGGACGGTTGATAATTTGGTCATTTGTCCATACCATGACATCAAAGTCAGTGTCTTTGCCGTGACACTCAAACATCCCCCATCAGCACTAGTGTTATCAGGGACTCACCAGTCCTGCTATGGTACGGCAGAACTTCCGGGGGAAGATGGCACAGAGCTTCGGTCGGAAACCAACAACTACAAAAGGGAGCGTGTCACGCCTAGTGAGCTTGTTTGTACATAAAGTCAAAAATATATTCATCTTAACCAAAAAAAACTATCTTCAAAGGACTTGTACGGGTGTGGTTTGAATCTCTGCAAACTCTTCCCATCTATTTCCATTAGCATTCTATTGGTGTTATCCACCCCCTTGCCACCTTGAAGATTTTTCATCCAACCTCTCAATAAGATTCAACATAAGCACAAGCGAGAGTTGACTTAAGGTCAGAGTCTCCATTCTCAGGCTCTGGAGTGGTACCAGTGATGTATTGTGCTAACGTCAGAAACATTAAAATGGGAATTATCAATGATAACAGGCATAGAAGGAAGGTTGTCTCCTAGTGATTGTACTTCAGAATGCATAATCTTTTGGTGGCAATATTAGAGCACCCATGAGAGCTGTAGTAGTACTAACATAAATCAACACAATTATACTGGCACCTAGGTTAACCTACCTTTTGTTTTGCCACGTGTCCCATGAAAAATGCAGTGGCAGTTTAAAAAACAACAATGTCTCCTCATAATGACAAATCAGCTAATACCGGATGTTCCCATGCTCCCAAAATGGCGGCGGTCATTGCAATGTAACTTTGCAATGTACAAGCCCTCTTGTAAGACAGAACCGATAGGAGTAGTTTGTTCCTGCTTTGGAGGAGGCTGCCATTTCTGTAGAATATAGGAAAAAGTAAGCCATTTAAAAACTTGGACCGGCTCCAAAAGGTTCTTGGACAGATAGAAATATTTCAATCTTTAAAAAAAAAGAGCATCCTAGAAGTGTGGTCCTAGAAGTGCAGTCCTAGAAATGCGATCCTGAAACTACAGCCCCCTCTATTGCAGTCACATACTATTGACCAACAGGCTAACTGAGGCTGCAACCTCTTAACATTGTGCGTGTGCCATAGCTTTGTAACATGGTGTGACATCAACTTCTCATTTCTCATTGCAGCACTCTTTGATATATTTGAACAGCATTCATATCTTATAACTCTTACCTCATTCAGTCACTGAATATATCATTCATGTTTCTTCCAAAAATAGGAAACCAATGTCCTAGGATTCAAAGGACCCCGCAAGATGAGTGTCATCATTCCTGGAATGAACATGGACCATGAAAGGGTCTCAATTCGTCCACGAAACGTACGTCACGTTTGTATCAATGTATCCCTCGTACATCCTATATACTATACACAATATGTACTATATATATATATACTATGTTACCATGTCATTATGGTTCTGGTCGTTATAAGTAGCAAGGATGAGTATAGAATAAACTAGTGAAGATAAGGCTACCTGTTCCCTGGTGCATGAAAGACGATAGTGTTAGGAGCAACACCTGTGTTTATCTTACGTAGGTCGCCATAACGACTCTTAAACCTCCACTAGATTCCGTTTTTTTTCGTGCATATGACAGCGAGTGCGACTGTGTGTGTGTGTGTGTGTGTGTGTGTGTGTGTGTGTGTAAATACATTGAAGCATGCAGTTATTTATTTTTTTATAACTGCAAGAAATTATAAATACAATTATAATGGCCACAAGCAGTAAAAGGCAAATAATAATTATTTTTAAATTATTATTATTTTAAAAGACGGGGGTCAGCCGGGGTCAGGTGGGGCCAGACGGGGCGGGGCAGGGGTTGGGTTCCACCTTTAAAGCTGCTGGGTCCTGGTTTCCGTAGGACCACGAGTCCCTGCTGGCCCGCTGGCAGAACAAGAGCACGGAGAGCGTGATCGAGCTGCACAACAAGACCCCTGTGTGGAACGACGATACGCAGTCCTACGTGCTCAACTTCCACGGCAGAGTCACGCAGGCGTCTGTCAAGAATTTCCAGATCATCCACGACAATGACCGTGAGTCAGAGAGTGTCTAGATGCACAATAGCGTTTTATTTATTCTCCATATGCCAGAAGAATACTAATATATAAAAGATATCTGGGACTCATCCCACACAGGCACTACATGAATGGGCTCTAATTGAACAGTTTCGTTCCTCGCCTCCCCATTTTGTTAGCCGGTATGTGTTAGTGTCTGGCACACATAATGGCTGCCGTGCATCACTCACACTGGAGTGGGTGTGGTGTCACACACACACACACACACACACACACTTACACACAGGGGCAGCTTGGGTGTCTGAAATAACGCTACATAAATGCATCCAATTATCGTGATTTAAAATAACCCTTATTATTATAGTTATTATTTTATACATTAATGATTTATACTACAGCCTATAACACAGGCTGTTATTCTGTACAGCAAGGTAATTGGGTTTTATTGGTTCAATATATACAACTATGAAACCTATTATTTCAGTGTATACCACTTTATCTATGCTGTGATGTCACTTGTTCGCATGAATAATTTGTAGTTTTCCTGATGGCTGAAGTTAACCCAGAAACATCTCTGTTTATACTTTGTTGCTATAGAAGGATGTCCAGTCATTTGTAATGATTTTCTTTCCTCTCACAGCTGACTACATTGTGATGCAGTTTGGCCGCGTAGCGGAGGATATCTTCACCATGGACTATAACTACCCGATGTGTGCCCTGCAAGCCTTTGCCATTGCTCTCTCCAGCTTCGACAGCAAGTTGGCCTGTGAGTAGCAGCATCCACATCCAGCTTCCTACTCCTGAAGGACTTGAAGATTATCAAGAGCGAGCCCACTATGCTCTCGCTCGTTCTGCAGTTTCTGCCCCCTTGTGGTTGGTCTGAGATATGGGCTGAAAAACCACCCCCCCCCCCCCCCCGAATTATGGGTTATAAATAAGAGTGCCGTTTGTGGCTCAGCTTCTGAAAGGATTTTGGTCGATAAAAGGGAACAAGCACAACGAGTAATCCACTATCGATGTTTTTTCTTACCACATCTTTGCGATTTTTTTTCTTGTTTCCTTTTGCTCTATGTGTAACATTCTGTGTGAATTATAGCACTAACCGCTCCCCTTCTCTTCAGTTCCATGGAATCAAAGGGATGTATCTAATCGTTACTTAGGCTGCTGCTGTCGAAAAAAGGAGAAAAGTCAAATAGTTCTTCAAGCATGAATATTGCTCATACAGTTCTTGAGTTACAACTAACTTGTAAAAAAATAACATGCACGTCAAATATTAAGTATTTTTGTTCAGCACAAGGTTTATTTATGTCAGCATTCTTTTCACCTCAATAGTTAGTTTGGTGGATCTGTAACAACAAAAACGTCCCCGCACAAAAATTTATTTTGCTACATGAACAGAACAAAGTCACTTGCAGTAAAAGGAAAAATGCCTTTAGTATAATGGATTAAAATCCATGACACACACTTTCTCAGTAAGATTTACATATGGAGTCTTACCTACTTGGTCATAAGAAATAAGAATTACATTAATTAGATGATCACTCAAAAGCCCAGATTTGTTTTAGAAAAGACATACAGCATATTTTGTATTAATGATCAGGGTGTCCTATTCTTATGTCATACAAAGATTTTATTGAAGAACTTTTGATTTATAAACGAATGGGATGAATGGATTGAACGATTAGTAGATGAATAGCAAAGCAAGTTGAATGATGACAGAAAATAACTCAAATCCTTGTATCAAAACATTTGGTTTCCAAGTTGCCCGGTTGAAAAGTAAGCTAATTTTGTCTTTCACAAAGATAAGCAAAAATAACTCATACCATCATGTTAATGTCGTATACCTTTTGAACCAGGAAGTTTGTCTCCCTTTTGCTTCAACACATGTTGGTTCCCTGAAGGATGATGAACCTCTGTCTAAAAAAAACCCCACCCCTTCTTCCTCACTCCTATCTCTCTCACTCCCCTCTCCCTCTCTCCCCTCTCCCTAACTCCCCTCCTGCACTGTCCCACAGCCTTTGTGTGTGTAAAATACTGTCCCCCCCGATCGCTGTCTTAGAATGTACTGTGTTGAATGAAAGGTGCACTTTACCTTAAAGTCTTTGGCAGATGAGATATAGCTGTGCAAACATTATTGTGCCTTTGACGACTAATGAGCTGAGCTTAAAGTGAGCAAATGGCCGTGTAGCCGGACTTATAAAGCACTCTTGTTAGGTATTAAATCAGTGAATTAAATCTTCTAATGCACAATACTAACAGGTTGAGTATGGGCTTGGATAGCAGACAAAGGGAAGATAGGAACAAAAAATCCACCTCTGATCATTGGAATTCATTTTGAAAATTATCCTGCCAGTTAGGAATTACAGATTGCGTTATCAAAGCCTCAACACTCTTTATACTCTGCAGTTTTCTTTCAATGACCCTGGCGTTCTTTTTCTGATAAGATTCAAGCCTGCCTCACAAAAGGTTGTTGGATGAAGGTTTGACTACTGCCCCCACAAAGTAGTTCCACGTTGTAGCAGTACAGTTATACCAATACATGTTTGCAACGTCAATATAGACCAGTTTACTAACCACATGTTCTGTCTCACATGATTTTATACTCGGCCCATCAAGAGCAAAGCATAGCGCTGATCATGAGCAGGACTAGATCATGTGGCAAAGGATTATTGATTTTCATATGAGCTAATTGAACAAATCTCCTCTTGCTTTTTATGGGTTAGATCAAATAATTTCACAGACATATGACAGTATTTTGTATTTTATTATCATTAAATATAATAATTTGCTAAATGAAGGTAAAAGAGCAAAGAACAATCACCGGATGTTCTCAAGTGTCACCGTGGGTTTTAAAGACCTTTTGAAGCAGATGTGTTATTCTTGTAATTAATGTGTCATATTTTAAGATGTTCCAAGCAAATTATTGATACTCCTGCAAAAGACTGCTTTTCATACATGTTCCAGGGACCAGATGTTCCTTCACTACATAAGTGTTTCTAGTGATTTTGTTGTAAAATGTGTAAAATGTGTAAAAGATACAGTGTTTGTATACATCCAGTTATCACAAAATAAACGTACATTGATTTGACTATACTTGCATTTATTGATATAATGTGCTCATTAAGTCGTCTAGGAACAGAGCACATGGTTTGTAGAAAAATACAAAGCAGGATCTACACTCTCTTTACTTTCTAGATATTCCGTCATGTTCCACTAAACTTTATCTTAACAAATCAATGCCTAGCTTAAAGTTGTTGACATCTTCATTTCATTTTACAAGAGGTAAAAAAAAGAACCTTAAGTTGGTGTGAGAGGTATATTTTCTTTGTGGGGGGACTGTGAAATAATCATTCTGCGTGTCAAATTAATAATAATTATGTATAACTTACCTTCGTCCCCCCATACAAACGGATTCTTTCAGCTGTTTTGTTGGTTGCAAATGACACCTTTTGTTTAAGCAATAGCTGTCATTCTTTCTACTATAGAGACAGAGCCATAGGGACATTTTAAACGTTTAAGATTTATCATCTTTAAAATGGTCCTTCTAATTAAGTTACGATTGAGGTTCTATCCACTTGTCATTGTGTGGCCAATATCCATCTGACTAAACGTCTTATGGGAACCATTGTGTTCCATACATCCAATAGATGGAGCCAAAGATAACATAGTGATGAAGAGAAACTTATTTTTAGGACACGTCGGACAGCGAAATATTTGATTTAATATTAGAGCATGATAATGGGAAAGTACTGGCAGCAAAGTTACCAAGGATACATTCAGTGAGACAATGGGTGAACAAGATTCTTATAGGGAAA
>JAOPUA010000037.1:10621951-10634261 GCA_027122455.1 Trisopterus luscus | reverse complement strand
CCCCCCCGCCCGCCGCCCCCCCCCCCCCCCCCCCCGCCGCGCCCCCCCCCCCCCCCGGGGGGAGACATGCAGAAGGCTTTGCTCCTCGGACATCCCACCATCCCCGTGCACTTGTTGAATAAAACATCCCTCTCACAGCGCAAGGTAATGACAGACATAGGGCTCATGTTTGCAGAGATGAAACTGCCCTATCCTCCAGAATGCCTGAGAGAGTTTAGCCTTGATGCATTTTGCACCCACCTCCCTCCAACCCCCCTGCAAAAAAAAAACCCAACAACAACAGCCCTGCCTTGACAAGTTATCTGTGACCTGTGGTGAGAGCAGGAAAGGCTGCAGTGAAAATCAATCTTCGCCTCTCCTTTCGCCTTGAATACCAGTGGAGCAAACAAACAGGCCTAAACAATACGATATACACCACATATCAATTACACTAAATGCTCGGTATCTATACTTCACTGTCCCAGGCACACACACCGGCTACAAGGCACACACGCTGCTGTGGCACGATAATGCTGCTGCATTGTTCCTCACCATCTGGAGGGCTGATAAGGCTCGCCTGCGCATGGTCGATAATAAGAACAGGCAGAGGGAAAACTGAGTGTTAAACATTTCCTTGGCCCATGAAAAAGGTTCCATTAAGTCCACTGACCCCAATTGAATATTAATGAGCTAATTAACAGATTTATTGTTATACGCAATTTCTGGAGGGGCCGTTTTTTTTCAAGTGCTATTATTTTTCTAATTATTTTCTGCACTTTTTTTTATAATTGAATCTTTGTAGCTGCCAGCCTCCTGTTCGTGTCTTGGCAACCAAAAAACATTTTGGCATCTGTTTTCTCCCCTCCCTGTAAACGGCAACGCTGAAAGGGCGCCGTGTGTATAGACGTTCGTCATCCGGACTCATCTCAGGCTTGCATCAAACCCATCTCATACGTCAGACCACGGCGACTACTCTTAAAATGAGCGTTCTCGCGCTACATCTGGGGGTAAAAACAGCAATAAAAACCGTTCAGGTGTTGATTACTAAACGGCAATTACGGGGGTTGTTGGTGGATGAAAAGAAGAGCCGTGTGACGCCGGAGTCTGAACAATGGTTTGAATGGACGGTGACAGCTGGGCTCGCTAGATAGCATAATCAGCTGATGCGGAGGACACACTGAAGCCGTCTTCAGTGGAGAACTGGGGAGCAGGGATCTGAGAGGGAGGTGGTCACCTTCAGAGGGATCACTGGATATCAAGGGGTTTATAAGAAAGCGTTTTTTTTTTAATCTTCAGGATGTGGGGGTTGAAAGTTGACACAGATCATTTTGCATGTTGTTGGAGGAACGGCCGGTTGGGCATACATCCCCGAAGGACCTGCGTAATTGTCTTGGTTTTGGTTTGGTGGTTTATGATGCCATTTCGGGCTATATGGTATAATCCACCTGGGTAAGATGACAAGGAGAAGCTAGGTTTGTGTCAGGATCATGACATCATTTGTACACATAATTGTGCTTCTTATGACATTTAAGGTGCATTATTGGACTTATTTTGTTTCAATACACCTTTTGTTTCATATTCTAGCATGTTGGCCTATTGTCACAGACAGTATAACATTCAGTCAACTAAGAGCAGGAAATGAGAGGGATCTGAGGAAGTGCGTGCATGTGTGCATGTGTGTGTGCGTTCATGCGTGTGCGTGCGCGTGTGTGTATATTTGAGCATGTGTGTGTGAGCGTGCGTTGGGTGCGTGTGAAGGTGGTGATTAGAAAGCAGTGGGTGCATTGTGATAACCTTTTCAATAACTCTGATGTCATTATTATTGCATTTAGCTGTCTCCGTGTTTGACTAATTCTGTTTGGGACTGAAATGCAATTTTAGCCAAACAAAAGAAGCAGGTACTTATGGTTAGTTTGCCAATAATAACTTGTGCATTGTAATAAACATATTTGCGGTTGTATGGAAATTTGGACTCATTATAATAATTTTGCCTGATCCACAAGGCAGTTGATATTAAGAGCAAGGCCCTACAGTCATAGATAGGATTATTATGCTATACATCACAAAGTGCGTTAAGCTCATAAAACCTGTCAACGTTAAGGGTGGGAAGTTTCAACATGTGGCCCGGAAGGTTAATATATTTCTTCCAAAGGCTGAAAAGAAATGTCCAGACTATATTGCTTCTATTTGGAAGCCAATTTTCTGCCATTTGACGATTCTCGGTTTAGGGCCCCTCCAACTCCATCCACATACATTACTTTCCCTTAATCAACTCCTGTGTCCAGGCCCTTCCAGCTAGGGGTGATTTGGTCGTGGAATAGAGAGTATTTCTATTCGTGAAGTTGGATTCTATATTCAGATCATCTAGTGGGCAATTAGAGAAACCTCATGAGGAAATACAGGCTCTCTGTAACAGGAGATCCTTTCCTAAACATACACAAAGAAAATGAAATGAAATCGGTTCCAGACACACACACACACACACACACACACACACACACACACACACACACACTCAAATAATATACACATTGTTTGGCCATACAAGTGTTTGGCCTTTGCTGGGCTGAAACTGCAGAAAAAATACTCTCTACCTAGAATCCTTTTGAAATAATGTTGATTCTGTGTTGCTATTTGATCCAAAACATTATCCCTGCAACACCCCTGCTGTACTGTATGGACTCTTTCCCCCTGTATCATATCCAGGACTAAAAGGAATAGCATTTGAATCCATTATGTGAATTGTCTTTTAGAAGGGTAATTTATATGTAAAGAATGTTGTCTCAAAACGATGACCCCTTTAGTATTAGATGTATTTAAACGTTCAACAACAATGTTTTTGACTGAGTGAATGGCAGTCAAATATGCTGAACAATGGCGAGAATCTTGGGCTGTGGGACAAAGCAACAAAGTGTGGTAATTGGTTTGTGAGTGGCATGTCACTGTGAATATGTGATGCTGAAATGTTCTTATTTAGCACAGTGCTTTTAGACGTCTAATGCAATTTTGCAATAGCTTGATGCTTCTTGAGAAGGGTAATCTTTTGTAACAATCAATTACAACACATTTCCCTTCCGTCTGGGCTTTAATGGCCTCTCTCTGCATGGTGAGTGCTGACTGGTAAATATACACTATTTCCCTTTTAAATGTCTTATAATATGCATGGGGAACACAGAAACACACTATGATCGAGGAGTTGAGCATCAAAGCCAAGAAAAGCAATTCATCTGAGTTTCTAAGTTGGAGAATGGAGCAGTTTGTGGTTTGCTTCCCATTATCCAGATTGAATTACTGTGTTTTACTTTTAAGGCCATCTGTTCTGGTTTAAGTCATATGTCTAAGTCCATCATGTTGTGTCTGTAGAAAGAGCCTTCTTTGAGTGGAGGTTGGTTTTGCCGAGAACAAAATGATGTGCAGAGGGCGTTTGGACATGTAAGCCGTACAGGAACGCACTGCCAGTGTGTACAATAGGCAAGGTCTTTTTCAACACAGCCTCATACCACCGAACATATGCCAAAATATGACTGCAGAATAGCCCTCCTGTATTATGGTTATTTGTAGAACACTCATTACATTTGATTTACTTTAAACCATAACATGGCTCTGAGTCACAATGTAATAATCATGAAATGTTTATAGTGGGTCAAATTAAAATGAGGAGACTTTATCCATATTCTCGAAATTCCGCTGTTTGGACATCATGCTGTTTAGACACAGGAGAGAGAGGGGGCTGACGTATTGTTTATACATACGCCTTTCTGTAAGGGGCTTGTTTGTCCCCCTTTGGAGAAGTTAGGTTTGTGTTTGTTGAATTCCAGTCAATATTAGAGCATAGGAAACATATGGGTATTGTTATCAATGGCTTATTGTCCTCTGTGATTGAGAGTCATCTTTTGGGGTTCTAATTAGGTCTGCAGAGAATTGTTGGGTAATTTAATCCAGCAAGTGTGTACTGCATCTTAATTGCAATAGTAATGGTTGAATTCAGTATCTATTGTGCGCGTAAAACAAACAGACCTCAATTCCCCTACCGGTCAAATTATATTACATTTACTCTCATGGTCCCCTCTCATGCTTGCTATATCATTAAAACAAGTTTTAATGGTGCTTGGATGGTATTTTGAAGTGGGCCGCTCACTTCGAGTTCACATTAGGCCTGTTAGTGGTGGCTCCTTTATTAACAACCTGATTGGAATGGAAATTCATTCCAAATTCTGCTCTGAGCAAGTCGAAATACAAAACATCCTCCCTGGATAGAAGTTATGCCGGGAAGAGCTCCTTAAATGTCAGTGATCCAGTGGTTGGTCGCAGAGATGGAGGTGCATGGCTAGAGGGGACAAAGCGTTTTCCCACCAGCACAAAGACCCTCTCTCCCCCCAACAAGCCCCTTGCACTGTCACCCAGTCCCACTATTGAATTGAATGGTCCACAGATTACTCAATTATTTCTATATACCAGTCTTCCATGGCAGACTAAAGGCCTATTATTGGAGCGAGTGAGACCATAGGAACTTATTACATGTGTGACCTTTTAAAGCCCTTCACTGTGATGGATCTCAGGTGAGAATTTACTGGAATCAATTTTTATCTGAAAGCCCCGATGCTTGCTCACCGGGTGCAACCCGGTGTGAAACATCCACTTTCTGAAAGAGGAAAACAATAGTAAAGAGGAGCATAGAGACAGACTACATTGGAGATGGGCTGCATTTTAGAGTAACCCGCATGCCTTTGTGTCCTTTCCACCCAAATTAAAGAGACTTTGAAAAAGGAGGCTGGTGCGGGGAGGAGGGTGGGCGATGTGCGGGGGGNNNCCCCCCGCGCCGGCCCCGCCGCGGCGCGCGGGCCCCCGCTCGGGCGCCCCCCCCCCCCGCCCCCCCCCCGCCGCCTTACTGTGCTGAATCAAGGTAGAAACACAAAGACGGAGCCAGTTCCCCAAAGGTTCACATCAAAAGGTGCATCCCACTCGTGAGCTATTTAATCAGTTAAAACACAGATGGCAGGCTGCCGCAATTAATTAATCATATATGGGGCCTCCTGTACCTGCTAGCACAAAGTGTGTCAGGGCTACGCAGATCTCATTTGGATTTCATTGTAACTAGGTGCCACCGGTATAATTGCAGAATACGAATATGACTAGCTTTGTACAATGCCTTGTGGACATAATGTCCCAAACTTTGAACCATAAAGCACTGACGTAAGGCTGTGTAGCCTGACTGTCAGCCTGACTTTGTAGTCCTTGAAAGATAAACTGAATGTATTTTTCATTTCTTAGGTATCTTGTAATGAAGAGTAGCTAGAAGAATACCTACCCCTGATTCGGGGTCTTAGTTGCAGTCTAGGTTTAGAAACCTTGACAAAAGAAATTCTGAGCATTTGCTTTTAATGTTGGCCCTTGACTCTAGAAATGAATAGCCATTTAAATAGCTATTACAAGAAAACGGCATGAGGAGAGGGGGGGGTGGTGGCGATTCAGACCACCTACAAGTCTTTCCAATAATTAGCTTATTAGCTGACTTTGAGATGAATATTAATATACTTTTTACATTGGATGTTTGGCAGATGTGTAGGAGATACATTCCTCTCGGATATTTATTGGTTATTTTAAGTTTTTAGATCCTGTTGTCCATCACTGTAGACCGAAAAACTGAAGTCATCAGCGTATTGACCACATGGCAACTGGCCCTAATTCGCTGTCACTCTAGCAGTGCTTACAAATGCGCTTTAATAAACATGCATTGCTGTGCAAAGTTAAGGAGATAATCTTAACTGGACGGATTTGAAATTATATTTATGAGATTCAATCGAGAGAGAGAGAGAGAGATAGAGAGAGAGAGAGAGAGAGAGAGAGAGAGAGAGAGATGATGTGTGGTAATGTATTTAATCCATTCTAGGCCCATTATGGAGCAACTCTCATATCACATATGTGCATCATTGAGAGCATTGCAAGACAGGGAAGTTACACAATCATGATATGTACACCGGGCCGGAAGCACTTCATGCCAACCCATGTGACGTGTTCTGTCTGCCTCGACACTTCTTCAGCACGGCAGAACACCGCAGATGTAATCAAAGCCAATGTTGATCTTCCATTCAGACAGCTACAATGAACACAATGCAAGCACAGTAAACATGTTGCGATATAAATCCCAGATACATTTAACATCAAATTCAGGGAATAGTGTTTGTTGCATGCATGCATGATAGATGATTGATCCAATTGATCCCTGATCCCATGATTTCTTGAGTACTTCTTCTAGTTCTCCATCAATACAGAGTGACCAGTTATGTAAACTCATGAGAAAATGATGCAGAGCTATGTGTATGATTTCCTATTTGATTAGGCTTAATACTTTAGATCTCTCGAAACAAGCTCCACATGCAGGGGACCGATTAAGGAATGAGTACAAAGTCTGCAGTCTGCACAACATTTTTTGAATTTAAATTGAGTCCATGATGGCAAAAAGCAAAACTGCTATGTGGGATTATTCACAGTTATATAATGTGGAGGAGAACACCACGCGCTTCTCATTTTGGTCACTTATCCGTCATTGTAAAGGTCTGTATACTGCATGGTTGCTGCAGAAGCTTAGGGGATACATTTCAAAGCAGCAAATAAAAATTGGCTAAACTTCCAAAATTAGCACTTCAAAGTCAAACATGATTTGCAGTGAGCGAAGGGGATGGAAGCTGTAGGACTGTGAAAGTGTTTGTCAAAGCTCACCCTGTGTATGTGCGCGTGTGTGTGTCTGATTGTGTTTGTGTGCACAAGCATTTTTGTGTGTTGACAAGCAGGGCTGTGTGTGTGCGCGTCTGTGTGTGTGTGTGTGTGTGTGTGTGTGTGTGTTTGTGTGTATGTGTTGCGTCTGCATGTGTGTGGGTGTGTGCGTGTGAATGTGTGTGTGGCAGAGCTGATGTACAGAGCTCGGCATTAGGCCTTAGAACCAATTTCTAGGCAAATTGGTTTCATTTAAGAATGAGATCACAGAGTAGGCAAACCTCTTTCAGGGCGAGCTCATACATCTGTAGCCATTTATTTCAGTTTTATATGCATTTCTTGGCGATGGCTGTTTGGAGGTATAACATGCATAACCTTAGCCATGGGCATCTCTGCAATTCGCGTCTTCACATATACCTTATTACTAAATGAATAAGGCAAAGTCTTCCACGCTATTGCAATAAGTCAGCATACACATTATGTGGCGTATGGCCTAAAAATAAGTTTAAACAACTCAAAGATAAAGTATTACTTTGATATAGGGTTGAGAACGAGAGCATTATGAACAAAACAGCAGCAAGAACGTTGCCAATAGCCAGTCCGTATCGAAGCTCATCACATCCATTCTAGACCTCTCTGTCTGGTTTCTTTGACATTTCTGAAACACCTTGACTCCTCACGTACCCAGTATAAAGCGGAAGCGCCAGATCTTGCATGCAGCATAAAAGCCACATTCGTAACAGCTGTACCTACTCTGTTCGAGGTTCGTACATGTGTTGTTTTTACCTTTCACGAGCCAGCGTAGACAATTCCCTACACTCAAAACACAAATGAAATTCAAAATATTGAGAAACAATACAAAAAGAGGAAACAAAAGCTCTTTGACGCCTCTGTTTTCAAAATGTTACCATTACTTCCATTCAATTGACTTCCTCCTAGGTTTCCTAGTGCTCTGCTGACAGCTGTCCCGGTGACAATATGAATGTCTGTCATGAGAGATTGTACATCACATGAATCCAGGCAGATAATGAGCACGAGGGAAGGACACTTTTTACCACCCCCTCGTGAGCAACATACGACACAAGCCAAGCTAATTAAGCAGATGCCATAATGCAATAATCAGGAACACAGTGGAGGCAGGAGGATTCACAAACTTGAGTCATAACGCTACATTTGGTACTTAAGAACTTTTCCTAGAAAACACTGGCAGATGGAAATGCCAAGTATGCAATGTGTATTGTGGTGCCTTATGCGTGCTTATGTTTGTGTTTATGGTGTGCGTGTGTTAGTGTGTGTGTGTGTGTGTGTGTGTGTGCGTGTGCGTGTGCGTGTGAGTGTGTGCACTTGTATGTATGTGTGTTTACTTTGTGGATCTTGTACATCTTTGCGTTGTCAGTAATTCTACAACCAGTGCTAATATTAATACTAAGATTAGTAGTACTAAATAGCCATGTGTGAGTGTGCGTTCTGGATCCCACACACACGTGTGTGTGTGTGTGTGTGTGGGTGTGGGTGTGGGTGTGTATAAGTCTGCAGCTGGGGACACAGCCTAGCCTGGCGAGGTCTTTTCCTCATTATTTTTCCAGAAAATGAGCAATCAGCCATATTGCATGGAGCCTGATTGTCTCCCTCTGTAAATCAATCTAGGAACTGCAATTAAATGGTGCTCTTATGTGCTATAATTGATGTCTACCTAATCCTTTATTTGCGCACCTGCCGGTGAGTCTGAATTTTTAATGAATTTCTAATTAATGATCTTTGCACACTTGATTTATTTGTGAGGAGATTATGTTGCGGTTCTGTTTCCTGCCGGTGGAAAGTGGTCCGCAGAGTGTCACATTTTGAACAAAAACAAACGCTGTTGGCCTCCTTTCTCTGGAAAAAAAGCAGAAAACGAAGGGAGGACGCGGTGCATAGGAGTCGCGTGACCTTTCCAAGGCAGCGCCACAGCAGCTGTCTGTGCAACAGCCATGAAGGCCGAGGTGAGAAGCATATTGGTTAAGGGTGATTCTGCAATTACTCCAGGCCCTCCTTTACCCTTGACACGTTTACGACCGCACGAGGCCCGGCGTAATCAGCCTGCTCCATGCACCTGTGTAAACTGTGACTATAGCTCTCCCTTCCTCGCCTCTCTTTATGGATGTGCGTGCCACCCTTATTTGGGGCTCTTGCCCCAAACCTAACTCCATAATTAAGTTTTATAGAAGTTTGAGAGAGTGTGGTAGAAAAAAAAGCCTGCTTCTCCTGATTATGTCTTTATTCAAGCACAACTAATGAAGGTTTTTTTTCCCAGGAACCAAGAGAGCTCTATAGATATACACAGAGGGATATCATTATATACTTGAAAAACAAGGTTTGATGGAACCTGATGTAATGGGGTCTCAAACTCTGGTGGGGGTGGAGGTGTGGGGGGGTCATTTACTAATTGATTTGCTCTCATGCATACTGAATTAAAAACACTAGTGTGAACTGTGACCCGACAATGTCATCTGGCCACTATTGTAAGCTGCGGCATCACACATGAAGGCCGATGAGATTAAATGAGGCCAGGCTTAATGACCATGCATAAAGAACAGTACATTACACATTGCCAGGCCAATCCACCGTTGTGATCAGGTGCCAATTAGTGAAGCATTAATCACAGAGCGGCTCTGCTCGACCCACTGGCTTTCAGGACACCTGCACGCGCAACACCACACGGTTTGGAGAAGCATTCTTTTATTCCAAATAAAATCTTATTTAGGTCATTTTCAACAGCATTTATAGTTCCATCAGAACCCTGCAAAATGTAATAAAATGTTGTTTGTTTCATGATGTTTCTTTTTTCAAAAAAGGACTTCAAATATATTTGTTGTTCCCATTGCAAGGCTTTTTACAACTTTGTGGCTTTTTAGAGCTATGATTACACTTCAACACATGGGCCAACCATCTCCAACAACTTTGGTTTTTAGTATAAGAGAAAAACTCACTATGAACATTTAAGAATTTTTAATTGACACTAGTAATAAAATTGCATTACATTTCATAAAATAATTGTTCCAGTTTATATATACAGAGAAAACAGACTGTACATACCCTCCGAATAACCATTTCCAAAAGGAAAATAAAAATAAAATAATTCCTAAACAAATTTCACCAAAAAAACATACAAGCAATACAGTGCTCAGCTAAGCAGGCACAACTGTACATCAAAACTTGTAACTGCTCAGTGTTGGGGTAGGGGGAGAAGAACATTTACAATAGAGTCTTTAGGGGCTGATAAAGGTGTTTTAAAAAGTATTGCAGGCAAGCAGACGCTTGTCTCTGTCCAAGTGCAGCAGAACATCTCGTGTGTACGTGTGGGGCCAACTGCTGCTGCCGTCGGGTGCAACTATTGGACCGGTGTCTCGAAGCTCCCGTTCAGCTGCCCCTCCTCATAGTCCATTTGACACAAAATCATGTTGTTCTTTAGGAAAAACTTGTCTCCCACACAAAACCTGTTGGCAGAAGACAGGGAAAGATAAAGACAACGTTAGAGGACAAAATGCCACCACCGTTGGGTGTCATTAGAGAGCGTGTGTGCTGATAAACTGATAATGACTCTGTTCTGCTCTGGCAGTTGTAGAATAAGCAGCCGTTGATTTCCATTACTGCACGCCTTGCCTTGATTGAAAACATTTGGCTTGCAACTTTTCCGTTATACCCAATGAACAATGGCATTGTTTCTTGTTTGGGATTCAAAGACTCGTTTGGTGGCCAACGGGCTTTGAAGGCTGTGCTTCAATTTAAGGTAGATTCAAAACGTTTTCATTTCGAACCTAACAGACAGAGGGTCTGGCACCCAGTAAGAGAAGGGACAACCTTCTCAGGCCGAGCAAGAGAAGCACCATTAACACAGCGGTTTCCAAGGATACCCCGCCACAGGCTTGAGTTTAGACACCATTTTTTGGTGCCTATTGTCAAGAATTGTTTCACTCTTAAGTCCAAAATAGAATTGGAGAAGAGGGAACATGCACAGTAGGGTGGAATGACTGTAGCCATGCTCTTCCCCCACTGCAATCTTCCTCTTTGTTTGCTGCCGTTACGGCGTCTCAATGATGAGACTCAAGGGTAGACGAGATTAGAGCAAAGTTGAGCATGGCTTGGCTCATGTAATGTGTCTGGGCTGGCAGTAGAGTCACAGTCGTGGCAAGGCGGTGCCTTGTTAGAGCTGGCTGCTTGTCTTCCAGAGACTCGGGCCAGTGTTCCTTCAGAGCAGGTGCCTGTCGTGTTAAGTGAATTTGGTCTCTTTAAGGTTAATGAGCTTGTGCTGAGTGCAGGAATAGGGTCAACCGCATCTTTCAACCGCGCAAAGAAACTTCTGCTGGCAGGCTCGTTCTATTATTAACAGTAGATTAAAGTATGGCATATCATGTGTTATGCCCTTCATAATTCATTAATAATTACCATCTCTAAGGAAATACATTTTCACATCCATGTAAGTCCAAGTCTGTGAGGTAGCTTATTTCTGTGGTGTCTGGTAACACCAGACGGCCATTAAAATATCCACTTTGACCTTGCCTTGGACTAGTCTAGCTGTTGCACAATTCATGGCCCCGAAACAAAAACCCAGACAATAGGGCCAGTGAGAGGTCTTGATAGAATATAATGAAATAAATACAAGAGCATTGTTTTAAATGTAGCTTAGGGTGCGCTGAAATAGCAAGGCAGTCAAATTGTATTTGTAGAAATAACGATTGACCGCTGATGCATTTGCTATCCAAGTGTACATTGGAATACCAAACAAAAAGTAATAGGTATGACAATATTTATAATCCAGTTTATTGTTAATTATTTTTCAGATAGTGGTTGCAAATGTGAAGACATAACCTGTTTCAAGGTGAAAGTCTTTGTTTGGAGCTATAGTATGTGTTCAGCTTGATAACATTTTTTCTTTTTTCTTTTTTTTACAGCCTTTATATTCATTGACTAGTCAATCTGTATTAAAGTTACTCCCAAACTCTTAACACTCAACCAAGATGTGAAAAAAGCTAATTGTTAAGAACCATTTTGATCTCAGTCCTTACCTCTGGTTACAAAGCTGACAGGCAAAACAGTCCAAATGGTAAACATTATCTCTTGCTCTCATCACCATTTCAAAGGCTGGGATCAGTTTACTGCAGGCGGCACAGTTCCCTGTCGTTCCAAAGAGCCTGAGATACAGAAACACAGACACAAAGATTAACCTTAATATGCTGATGCAAAATACAAAGCTACACAAAATAACAAATAACAAATTGGGGAAGTTTAATGGCATACAATAATATTTTTTGGCACAAGCATTCTATTGTGTAATGTTTTTTTCTTAATTAGGATTGGAAATATAAATGCTAATTCTTGGCTAATGATCTCATTAAATTGATCACCAAGGTTTTAATCTTCTTCGCGAAGATTTTCTGACAGTTGATGCAAAAAGGCAAAAAAACAAATGTGCAAGTTTCCCTTTGTTCAAACTCAGGTACCTAGTAAGACTGGAAGCAAAGCACACCAGGTTATTTACACCCTGCTCAATGCTACACCATAGTCAAATGTTATAAAAAGCTCCCTTCTCTCTCATGTGCTCATTCATGAATCTCTGAATCGTTGGGGTGGGGGTGGG
>JAOPUA010000037.1:10480440-10492097 GCA_027122455.1 Trisopterus luscus | reverse complement strand
GTGTGTGTGTGTGTGTGTGTGTGTGTGTGTGTGTGTGTGTGTGTGTGTGTGTGTGTGTGTGTGTGTGTGTGTCACCAACTCACCTTGATGTTGAGCCCGTGTTTGTCTCCTTGGTAAGAACCTTTCAGGAGAATGTTCTCCAGTTTTAAGTCCCGATGCACAATGTCTAAAGGAGAGACAAGAGGGAGAAAGATGTACCAAACTTAAGGAACACACAACTCAAATTATTAACTTGTGCGTGCTGTCAATTATGGCTCAGCTCCTTTTATGGGCACGGGTCAATTAGGGAAGATCAGTCCACTAGTGGCCAGGGCCACTGGCCCTGCTCCATAAAAGCACCCGCCCCTAATTTGTGTTATGAGAGACACCTGTGTTGGCCCTACGTTGACACCTGTTTGAAAACGGTCTGCAACTAACTAACTTGCTCAAGCTGTGGTCAGATGGTCTTTTTTGCTTGGGTTGTTCCTAAGGCTCCGAAAGCTTCCGAAATCTATTGCAATCTCTTGTAATTTCAGACTATCGATTGCCTTCTATTCTTTCCAGCCTATCAGTTATAACTACACAAAAGCGGGGGGGGGGGGAATCAGGCCACACCCCTAACATCCATCTTTCCAAGACAGAGTTTATTAGCTGAATTTGAGACGTACATTTTGAAATTGGGTAGGTGTGTAATGGATACATCCCTTTGTGATACGTTAAGGTTATTTAAAGTTGTTTTAGATACTGTTGTTTATAACCGAAATGTGTTTAGTACTGTAATGTTTTGTGTTATGTTGTACATGTATTTAGAAAATGTAAAGAATTGAAAATGATTAAGGAATGTATGAATGTCCGAACGGATGACAGTGGCTCATATAACAGGCATTAGTGGCAGTACCAGTGACATAGGATAATGACCAAAGATTATAAAGCATATAACGTTAACTACTAAACATTATCCATGGAGGATTTGTCAACTTGAAGTGCCCCAGTGGCTGTTCTTCAGCCAGAAGTCTCATGTTATAGTTTTTGCTCTGATATATTGTTCTTTAAAAAGCTATAACACACACCTAGATAACCCCATTAAAACGCTGAGAAGATGGAGGGACATTTGAGCAAGAGAGGGTTCAAGGTCAGATTAAATGTTGGCGCTAGAGGGAGGAGGTAAGATTGGAATGTGTCACAACACACATTACTTTTCGGTGAGGAACAATCCTCTCGTCTTTAAGTTCATCTCTCTTAAAATGATTTTGTCAGAAAGGGGTAGAGAACAGTGACCCTTCCCAAAATGGTTTCCCCTGATGTGATGTTAATGTAGAATGAGGTCAGGGAAGAAGGCAACGTAAAAAATAACAATCTATTCAAAGTGGACCTGATTTCGCCTTCCTGTGGTGACAAAGTCACAGCATAGGCGCAGCATGGCATCGCAACACTTGGCAAACAAATAACTAACTATTTCATATCATGGAGTGATCTCAGCAAATATGTCATGTCCTTGGCAAATCACCATTGCAGAATTATTTGGTTTTGCCAACACCAAAAAAAAGACTGAAGAGGCTTGATACTAAGAGAAAAGTAAGGAGAATGCTAATGAAAAGGTTTCTGGCACGACACTAATAAACACCACAGCTGAATGCAATTTGATGTTGTATATTCATTGCACAGTATTAATTGTATCATGAAAACATTATATTTATCTTGACTCTTTGCAAAAGCCATGTAAATATTGTAAACAAACATTGTTAAAATCTATGCCTGTTAGACACAGTCAACGGTTGGAGGATACAGGAGGATACAGCATGCTAGCCCGACCAAGGGCCAAATTAGCATCAGGCATTGGTGTTTGTCCCCCCACTAAATCATGATATATTCTGTACATTTACTTTTGCTAGCATATTCCCCTGGGTATCATTAGATGCTATGGGGTTCAGAGTTAAACCAGCGCAGAGGGACACTCCATGTGAAAACACCTATTAATCAGGATTCCTCCCGAGCTCATTGTAAATGAGTCATTAGCCACATGTAATGGTGTCTCATTGCCAAGCAATTACCTCTAACTACAGATTTCATCATTAGAAGGGCAAAACATACCATCTCCAAATAAAGCCCTCAGATTCAATTAAAAATTGCCAAACTTTTTTTTTTCCGGGGCACTTCATTATTACCTCGTTAAAATAAACTGGATTCTATAATGATTGAAAGCCATACTGGCGTGAAATATCACAGGGCCACTCTGCCGTGAAGCCAATTTGACCAAAGAGTCACTATTGTATTACTTATTACAAGAATAAAATCAATAATGCATTATACAGTTCAGCCAGTACTCAAGGTATACCTGCTATTGTTTCAACTCCATCAAAGGGTAGAGAGTCTAAAAATACATTGTGTAATTAAGAACCCTGTCCTCGGAATACGCTCACATTTGACTTCATCCGGTTGTCATCGTTTGTAATCATTTGCGTATTTATGTCATATTTACGTACCTTTCTTGTGCAGGTACACGATGGCCTGGGCTAAGTCAGTGATGATGTGTCGGCTCTCCTCCTCAGTAAAGCAGCTCTTCTTCTGCAGCAGCTCCTTAAGATCTCCACCATCACAGAGCTCAGTCACTAGGTACATATTCTGCAACAGAATGTGGGAGATGCAGGCCTGCCATTAAAAGGAGGTGCTTCCTGATGATCACGCACAGTCCATGCTGCCATCGTGGTGCCATCTTGGTGCCTTTTCTGTCATGATAATACAAAGAACCACTGGTTGCTTGGCTTTTCTGGCTGGGCAAGAGGTACTAAGATGGCAGACTTGAACTTATTTGATGGAACTTATTACTTTATGCACTACCAAGACATTGCAAAGTAAGAAAGGAACAGACACAGAATGCAAGCAATGTTAACACATTCAAATTGGAAGAGTAAAGAGAGAGTGTGGCTCACCTTTGGTGTTTCAAAGACTTCTTTCAGTTGTATGATGTGGGGATGGTTCACATGTTTCAGTATGTGTACTTCCCTTTCCAACAGGATGACTCCATGGCTCCCTGCCTGTGCACATACACCGCCAGTTATCTTTTGTTCTTCACGACAATAATCATACCTCAATGTGTGTGTCCCATTTCCCATCTAGGGACAAAGTGAAATTCAAGTTGTTTAAACAAAAGTTGCAAATGAACTTACCTTCTCTCTGTTCACCTTCTTTATAGCCCATTTCTTATGGGTGTCCACGTGGGTGGCTTCAAACACGACCCCAAAGCTGCCTTGCCCCAATTTCCTTCCAAAAGTGTATATTTTCTTAATAGGATAATAAAAGGAGCCATTAATAGCAAGTGTAATCACCAAGCTGCTCTGAACTCTGGGAGACATTCAGAAACAGATGGTTACCCTGCGCTTTTACAACTCCTCATTTCAGTTAAAATTTTACTTTGCCACTTTGTATTACAAACACATTACACATTGACACATAGATCCTAATTTCCAAAGCACTTTGAAGAAGAAGGGGGGGCTTCTCTGTCTCTAGGGTTTCACAATATAGTATTTCTAGTCAAATTACAAATGATTAAGTTGCTGCCGCAGTTCATTCAATCTCAGGTCTAATTAACTTGATCATGATCTCTGCAAAGGCAAAGTCGGCGCAACGCATGCCTTTGAATCCGGTAACGAGATTCTGCAGTGAGAGTGTTATTCTCCTGCGTGAGCGGAGATGAATAACACTGGAGGGTAGACTCTCAGAGAGAGAGGTGTCCTCCATGCCTTGAACGCTTACGTTCCAGAGGGTCTGAGTTAAAAGTGAAGAAGGAGAGGTTGTTTGGCTATACCTCAAGGATAGTTTCTTCCTCCATGCGGCTGTGAGGCACCTTCCTCTCGGTGCCGTTTGCTCTCATATGTTTGGAGGCCATTTCTCTGGCCTGTGGCGCTAGCATCTGCTGCTGTCGTCTTCTAGGGATAGACGCAGGCTGTTCACCTCCAGGATTCACCTACAGGATTCACACAGCGGAAAGAGATGTTAAGGTCCATAAGCCTAAACAATAACGCATTAGACTATATATTCATATAGAATGGTGATACAGCCTAAATACTGTTGAATACAGATTAGTAGAGATGTTTAAAGGTGAGTTCACTCCCAGCTGTCCAGCATATGAAAGACTTATACAACCCGAGTCTATTAAGGCAAGCGGACACCCATAGGTGCGCATACAACTCATCCACCTCTAGAAGTAGCATTCTTCTTTTATAGACCCTGCAGTGTCAAGGAGGTGTATGCCCCCTTTTAGAGACTTCTACACACTGTGCCACCGATTTGGAAGAGACACACAGTCAATAGTGGGCCCTGCTTTTAACGCTACATTTAAGCCAAAATATCGTAATGGTCTGTATTGGTGCGCCCACACATAGCAACACTTCTGCATGATTAATCTCTAATTCAAATCAATTGCAGAATTGTTTGAGTGGAGTGTGTGGGGACATTTATTTTGTTTTCTCTTCCACAATGCCATGTATACATACCTGCTACAATGGCTTGTCCCCCCCGTAAATGTTTCGTGCAGCTTGTGCCAGAAGAATTGTACTCAGCAAAAGGATCGCAAAGAGCTCTTGGCAGTAACAGTTTGTGGACCGAGCGCAAAGTAATTACATTGCTGAGCGAAAAGCACAACAATAGAGAAAATTTGCTCACCTCAAACATAAAACAAACTCACATATTTTTAGCATAGCAGCCGAGTGCAAGAGACACATTTCACGCTTTGTGCTTCTTACAAAGAAGGGAAAATATTTGAGCGTCACTTTGGAACATATTATATTGAAGTCTAAAGACATTAGCTGGGTTCAAATGAGAAATAAAGACGCAAGGCCTAATAGCAGACTATTCAGCTCTCTTGTGAATGGTTTCCAACCAAATTCCTTTCCCTGACTGAGCCTTTATTAACATTAAGCACAATTTACCTAGCTTTGAGAGAAAAAAAAGCCACTCACAAGCCAAATTAAATGTAAAGCAATTATCATGCAATGACTGGGAGCGGTGATGTGGATCACCCACACACGGGCAGCCATTAATTATTAACAAGGAAGTGGTGTCTTTAACCTCTTCACTCTGGAGCATTATCTTAGCCACACGACAAAGCTCTTATAACAGGCCTGTCGCTCCCATTATCCGCTGCCATGTTTTTAATCAAAACCATTGTGACAGTCTCTGGAAATTCCAATCACAGCTCATTTGCGGGAGATCGAGGCATCATATGATGAAGGAATGGATAAATAATGGGGGAAGGGCGGTGCCGGACACTTGAAGACGCCTCAGGTGTCTCTCCAAGATGGCTGCCTCTTGTTCTTGTTGCCAACATGTTTGAAATAGACACCAAGTTCAGGGTCAAGGGACTATGATCCTCAAATAGTTCAGCACAGTGCCACTGGTCTAGAATTCCTCTCCGGGATCTCAAAATGCAAAGGCTATTAGGTTATCGCTAATTGGTCCTATGTGTGTTTAGGGTACAGATTTAGATCTACATTAACCTCATATGTTTCCACTCAATATGACAACAAATGTCGCCTCAAGTATGGCACCTGCTGGTCACCTGGTTGTGACTGACAAAAATAGCATACCATCTTAAACTAGATTACCTTGACCCTTTATTGATGAACATGAAGCCTTGCTGAAATACTGAAATTGACTGACATTTTTTGATCAGGTTAGTTTGATCTTATCATGATAAGTTCTATATATTGATGAACAACAATATTTAATCTGTGTGTGTGCGTGTGCGTGTGTGTGTGTAGGTATGATGAGGCTGGACAGCAGAGAGAGGCCGCCTTGTGTTTTGGTAAGTAGTAATAACACCTTGCCTTTGTTACTGTGACTTTGCATGAATTTGGTGGGTTAAGTTTTATGCTCATACATTTGGGTAATAAGAACATGCTTTTATTACAGTTTATTATTATTTTGTATGACAAATAAAAATTATAATAATGGGTAATAATAATTATAAATTGAACTTGTAAAGCGCTATTCATTAAAGATACAATGTATATCAAATGTTCGGCACTAAATCATTAAATTACCCTGATATGTCATCAGATTAGGTCAAAATACTGGCTGCTTCAACAACAATGCTACATCCAGTAATGTTCGCCTTACAAATTTTCGTTCTGGGTCGGAACATCTGTTATATTTTGGCCTGTCTTCTATGATTCACTATTCACAGTAAATTGGCACACAAACACAACCTGCTGCAGGCATTGAAACATGTAAACAAATTTGATCAACTGAGATTGTACTAGATTCTACCTGCCCTAAAAAGCCTGGTCTTCCATGACACGAGCCGTGGTTGATTTTGCAGTTGTATTCAGGAGAATGAGACGGTTTGGACCCCAGAAGTATATCAAGTCGGATGCCACATGAGGTGGTATATCATTTGCGACTAAATTTCAAACTTGATGAATGTACAGTGTAGGATTTGAAATACATTGCCATTGTCAAAATAGACTAATTGCACTAATCTCAAAATACAATGTCTCATTTTGCACTCATGTTTGTTCAGTGACCCCAACCTGGCAACCCACATGAGCTTCCAAGCTGAGGAGGAGAGGGCAGGTGGAGATAACTCTGCATTATCATGAATTTGGACTGCAGTACCCATTTTAAACGCACGGTATTGTACCTTTCAGTACTTTAAAGATACTTCATAAAGTAAAGTAATAATAATGGTGTTCTAACACTCACATGCATCTAGAAACTTATGTTCATGACACTCCACACACCAATATTAAATTAAAAAAATAATGAATCTTACACAGATCTCATAATGAACACATTTTAGCCACCATATCCTCAATGTATCATTGAAGATGATCACACATCAACTTCAGACAGGACTGTAGTAGCATTCTTCTACAGCTGTGACTTCATGTGGCGTGTACAAAGAGGTAGCACTTATGGGATTATTTTATTATGAATACATTTTCAGGACGACATAATGGCTGTGATGGCAAATTCATTTTATTTTATCCAAAGTCAAATGGAGCTATTGTTATCTTAGGGTTGTTTACCATATATTACAAACTTGCTAGGATGAAGTTATTAATTATGCATTTTGGCTCTTTTGAACTAAGTTTTTTAAATAATTGTCATAATTATGTGCCTTAGTGGAAACGTCTTCGTTGGAAGAATGGCATGTTTACTCAAATCCGAGAATAAACAACCCAATTTGAATATCCAATTAAAAACAGGCAACCGTTTTGTAATAGATCTTTTGAAATTGTTTTAGTGGTTGGGTAGTAGTGAATGTCATCCACAGCAAAGGCTATTCTATTTGTTGGTTGTTTATCTTATTAGGTTCCCTTATTCCCTGAGTTCCCTTATTAGGCCTGGATGGTCATTTAAACACAGACCTACACTTTGTGGAAAAAACTTTTGTTTGCTTTGCCTAATTGCACACACACCATCATGCTAATTTTCTTATTAATTTAAAACCAATTTTTAAACAACTTCTTAGGCTGAATATTTATAAAAGGCACAATGAAGATACAAAAGTTTAATATGGATGGCCCTCCTCTGCAGTCAGAGAACACAACCTCAAGTTTACAATTTCACAATTATAGTTGAATAAACTGTTTTTATGTCTTATTTCATCTTGAACAGAAAATGCATTCATGTAAGGCTTCAATCCCTTTGGCTTTTTTGTGCAGGTCAAGTCATTGTGGAAACAGTCGTTAATTGCATATCCTGTTTACTCTAACTGACAATCGGATGACCTCTGGCCAAGCTGTCGCCCTGACGTGTAGAAGCTTCTGTACATGTCAACACCACGTCCCCAAAGGTTTCCTTCTAGAGGCATTAGAATGCATGGCAACAATGTTGTGAATTAGTGAAAAGAAAGCAAGCTTCATGGACAGTTGGCAGCGAGGTAATGGCAATCCATCAAAGAAGCCTTCTTTAATCTGATCACATCACATGTATGACAGGAAATAAGCTATTAACTTCATTATTCCCCTAATTGCTATTAGGCCTATCCTGTGCAATACAGTGAGCAGTTAAGCTATGAATATTCTCTGTGTTTAACGGTTGCATAAGTTAAGTTAAGCTTGACATAGTACTGTATTTATAAGATATTTACAATTTATGTGTTTAATGCTGTGCCACAGGATCACAATATTGTTCCTTTCCCCTGGTAAAGAATAGTTGAGGTATATAGCAGTGGGCAAAATGGGAGTAATAACACATTATAGACTTGGTACACAAACAACAGGCCCTGAAAGATAAATGAACATCAATACATAGCCTGCCTTGCAAGAGACACAATCTATTTGCAAGGTCTCCATACTGGTTTGGCGACTTCATATCAAATTTCATGCGAAAAGTAATTATGGTAGGTATTGTGTCACAAGCGAGGCCTAACAACTCTGTCACTGAGGGAGCAATAATGTTAGGCTTATTTCAGCAACAGGTGAGAAAAATACATTGCTGCTCTACCATGATTGCAGCTGAATATGAGCAGACTGCTGCTTACTAGACACATGAGGAGTTTGTCTCTTTAAACACTCTCATTTCCATTATTTAAATCATCAACCACTTTACTTGGTAGCTTACACATTATTCCCTCTTATCACACACACAGACACAGACAGACACACAGACACACACACACACACACACACACACACACAGGCTTATCAACAACTGTGTTAAAACGTTAACTAATGAGGATAACTAAAAATAATTGTTACTTTATTGATCAATGAAGCTCAATGTGGTGCTCAAAGCAACATGATGAATACATGTAGCCCAACAGCACACAGGCTTGGTATATCTGTTTTACTTATGCTATAGTAAGCAATGTGGGAGCGTGAAGTCATATTGACCTACTCTTTGAAAGACGTTTCATCCACATCAGTGGACCATTAAGATATTCACCATACGGAAGCTCTTGCAGCCCTGTCATTTCAACTTACTCGGCATGCTTAATTAGGCTCAGGCAGTTCTGTAATGACTGTGATTCTCTACAATAATCAACCGGCAAAATTCAGCCAGATTCAAACTAACAGACTGCAATTATAATGAAAACTGTAATCAGCATTGCCTGATCCAAAATATTTCATTTTCCTGAAATGAAGGTTAATCATTTATTGACAGCTTGGCTTTGATGACAAATGATAAACTTCACAGTCCTAATGAAGCATGGAATTACATTACCTGATGAGGCAAGAAATTGCATGTTTAGAATGCAAATATTGAGCCAGGCCATTTCATTAGGTTATGAAGTGAATCCTAATATGCCAGTGTAGAGAATGTGAGACTATCAACAATAGTCGCCAACACATTACAGTATATGCATTTGAATAAATCACATTTTCAACCTAGCCCACTACAAGATAGATGACAGCTTTTTGAAAAACTAACAAATCCATGTTCTCTGAATCCTTGTTAACCATGGCTTTGCAGAAAGGACGATGATTTGTTCAAGGACATTGAAAGATCAAATTGCCCTATTGGTTCAAAGCATTTCACACGTTGCCTTGGAGATAGGGGCCAACAAATCCAATATATGTCCATGGTTTTATCGTTGTATTATAGTTTACCCTCTTGATGTCGGAAGATATGCTATTCAGATAAATGCAGGCGATTTCAAAACATTAAAGGCCTATATGCATTACATCACGTTAGGACATTACGTTGTGTATTTTTCTCTTGCAGCTGGTTCAAGAGACAACTGATAACTCTTAAGTGGCAAACCACCTAAAGGAACGAGGATCACCTGCCACACAACGAACCCCTCTGAGCGGAGACACTTTCTGAGTGAAATATTATTATTATTATTGTTATTTGAGAAACGTCGGTTAATTGACCGAAGTGCGGGCCGTGATACTTGACCTCCATAGCATCCAGCAAAGTCTTAATAGGCTGTAAACCTACGAACCTACAAACATACATAAAGTGGTGCCTACAAAGGCAGCAGATACGCACGCAATACTCACCGCAGTCAATTTTCACGGCAGTCATATGTGTTGCAACTTAGCAAACAAGTGTAAAACCAGACAGAAAGTTACGTACCTCGGCGTGTGTTGTCATGGCAACGAAATACTCATGTACTTCTCTTGGTTGGCTTTCAGTTGACCATAAACCACGCTTTCGGTGGGTAAACGTGAACATTTACCGTGTGTACGCGTGTTCTTCCTTAATGTGCCATAATGATGACGATGCACTCGTTGAGTTTTGCATTATTAGAGCGTCTCTAAAACTGTGAAGCGAAGGACTACGGAAAACGATCAGAGACAAACTATTGTATCCTCGCTTTTCTGAAGCGCCTCGCACCCCCATGGATGTAGCCCACACCTCCCACACAAACACACACGCGCAAGCACACGCACGCACACAGACGCACGCACACATACACACACACGCACGCACACACACATACACACACACACACACACACACGCACGCACGCACACACGCACGCACACACACACACACCCGCACACAAAAAAAAGCATTCACACTCCAAAGTTGTAGCGCCTCTAGAGGCAAACTGTGGAACTAACCAAAATTCTCTCGACTCAGCTGCATCAAGGTGTGGAAATGAGTCTCTATCTAGTGGGGATTAATTGTCATTGCAGTTTTGTGTCCTCTTCGTGTTGTGCCGTGCTGAAATGGAGAATTATGTATGTTGTATACTACTGTTAAAAACAATTTTAGTGTTTACTGTCAACACCTACCTCTTTTCCTCCCCAACAGTGAGTTTTTAACTGGGTTCATTTTCGTTAATGTATAGCTCTTGAAGGAGTCTTGGAAACCACATGCAATCTTGCACAAGTCACTGCCACTGTGGAACTTTTTAAAAGACTTACAGCAACTACAACTAAATAGTACTTTTAGACATTAAACAACAAATACAAATTTAATATAGAAAGGATAATGTGGAATAACAAACTTTTTAAATCCTTTGTCGATTTTTTCATCGTTTCCACTTTTATATTTTTTTGCAAAAGAAACTTGATGATCCATGTTGTTTCTTGTCTTTGTTGAAGGGGCCGCATCGACGCATGGCTCTGCCTTTACCAAGAAAGCAGTCAGCTGAATTGTACTTTGTATTTGATCAATGTATTGCATTTTAATTTAATACCTGGCTACTTCCCACCCATTGGCACAGATGGCTGTTATCGACGTTGTTGTTGTATTTTTTTTCATCGGTTGTTGGGAACCCGTTTCGCCTGCGCCACAGTACGACATCCAAGAAAACCTTTATTCCTATTCAAATTTCTCCGATCTGCCTCCTAACCCAGATATTCTCGAATACGTTCTTTGATTGTATGCAACCTACATCATTAGACCAGAAATACTCTGGGTGCAGATCGAGTGAGGCGAAAAAAAAATCTGGTTGTTGTTTTGTTGCGCACCAATTTACTGTAACTAAGAATTCACTACTAAGTGTTGCACAACACAAACAAACACAACAACAGGAGGAAACGTGGTCCTCCTTTTGTTGTCTGTTGTATGTTGAGTTCGGCGCACAGATTAAACATTGTAAATGAACGCGGTAATTAAGGCAAGGCCGTGTTGCCGTCGGTGTATCGCCTTGTTCAGACGAAGATGAAAAGAAAGCAATTCCTCTATTGGGAGAGCGAGAGAGAGAGAGAGAGAGAGAGAGAGAGAGAGAGAGAGAGAGAGAGAGAGAGTGAGAGAGAGAGAGGGAGAGAGAG
>JAOPUA010000037.1:10464738-10478609 GCA_027122455.1 Trisopterus luscus | reverse complement strand
TGTGTGTGTGTGTGTGTGTGTGTGTGTGTGTGTGTGTGTGTGTGTGTGTGTGTGTATGTGTGTGTGTGTGTGTGTGTCTGTGAAGTGAACGGTCTCTAAGAAACCGCAGGATATCAGCCCAATGCTGCATTGCTGGGCAAAAGCAGGGCAGAGTTCAGATTGGTACGAGCTGACTATTGATATGATGTTGACATGTGGCTGTGGGAGTGTGTGGATGATGGCAGCCTAAACCAGCCATCATCTACACACATTCCCAAAGTGGCATAATAGCCTAGTCTAGTGGTCAGGGTGTTTGACCCTCAGCCAAACATTTCTGGGTTTTAGAGCCCGAACGATACTGGATTTAAGGGGCTGATACCAATATTAGGGAGTAAAAAAATCACATCATTAGTGTTGTTCTTGCTCATTTAAAGCATATGGAGGTTCAACCAGCACAGTAGAGGATTTGTAAAGGGGTAATTACAATTGCAGAAAAAGTGTCCACGACATTCACATAGGCAAAAGCAGTACATGTGCAGTCTCTGCAACCATACTTTCACTGACAAGTCCTCGGACGGCAGCCACACCATGGTGAGCGTGGCCTATGACCTCACCAACCTCCTCAAAGGGGTTTGTCATGTGATTATAATTATCAGCAATCAAGGGTAACACAAATGTAACCCTTGTTTAACATCTAGATAACCCCAGCCAGTCCGATGCATGAAAACCCAATTAGATCCAATCAGATCGCTTGAAAAACACAGCCAATCAGATAACTTGAAAACCCCAGCCAATCAGACACTCGAAAACTCCCGGCCAGTCCGATCTCCTTAAACCCCTGCCTGTCTGACCACTTGATAACCCCAGCCAGTCCGATCACCCTGAAAAGTTTGATCGCTCGAAAACACTATACAATAAGATCGCTGAAAATCTCCAGTGAATCAGATCGCTAGAAAAACGCAGCCAATCAGAATACGTGCATGATTCCAGCCTTCCACCTGAAAACCCCAGCAGATATGATTGATCGAAAATCCCAGCCAATCAGATTGCCCAAAAAGAAATACAAAAAATTTAAGTGAGTGCTGTACATAAATGCTTTATGTTATAATTCCATGTTCCAAATAAATGTATTATGTAATTAATGTAGGGCAAATTTTGATGTTAGACTGTTAACTAAATAACAGGTAAAATATTGCTTGTAAGTTTAGCATCCATATTTCCATATATCTGCCCAATCCGTCATTCACCCTCGATTTGTTGTGTCTGGGCACTTCATTCACGCAACTCATTTGCACACATGACCTTCACAATAGAACAGCGTGGTCAATTCGAACGTTTAGGTTTACTTTCAAATGTATCTACTTCAAGAAAATAACTTTCACTGAGCTGCTGAATCAAATATCTGAATCGCAACTCTTTTGAATCAAGGTAGAAAGAAGCAGCCTGGTTGCACTTGTATTTTTCAGCTTTTTGGAAATGCATGGTAAATGCCAGTAAGCGTAGACATTATTTTATCATTGCCACTGCTGCCTAAAGGAGGATGTGATGTTAAAGTGGTTTTATATGGTAGAGTACGTCCTTGCTTTGCATTACATCGATGAGGGTAGCCAGACCTTGACAAATCTCTATTGTTGTCGTATGCAGTGTATAAAGTCCCTCTTAGTAGTAAATTGTCCATTGTTTTTACAGTGGTACAGTAGCCTGTATTCTTGCGGCTCCAAGTACGTTGTCTGTATGTCTGTATAGAATATTAACCATCCTGTGTTATCAGCAAGTGAAAAATAGTTCTGATCTGAGTTCCCCCATTGCCTAGTTAATACTGCTGCTGGATCTCTGCTTGGTGGCATCTTTCCGCTGGTATCCATCATAGCAAAACTCTCATCTGAACCGTGGAAGGGTTGAACACCAATCGTCTCACTAATAGACTGAAATATTCATCTATTCACACCCGTGAATTCCCCTTGCTTGGTCTCATTCTGTGCAGGTCAAAGGGCATGGCTGACTCTCCTGCCTCACTGCTCTCCTCCGGGCCTCTGTGATGTGCTGGGGAATGCTGTTGGCATTAAGGAAAGACATCACACACCGATGCTGTACACCCATATGAATACATCTGCTTATATCGTTCAAAAGGCTGGCCCAGTGCGATTCTTCTGTTTCCATCAGATATATATTTATGCAATCAAAACAGTAACTGTGTTGAGTACAGTAAATACTGGTTGGGAAAAATAAAATATTGCTACAATATGAGCTAGAAATAATAAGTCTGCCATGGTAAATGATAGACTACAGTAAAACACCATGTAAGGCAGCAATTAAATGTGAAACAAACTTTCCAACATGTCTGGATTTGACAACATAATACTATGTTGCTTAACGGAGTTGAGTGACAAAATATCTTGACATGCATATATCTAGTAGTATATATATATTAGTATTTATATGCAATGCACAGTTACATTACAGCTGAAGTAGCTGAAGACCAATTAACAGACACTCCTCAATATTTTACATATGTTGGACTTTTATAAAACATTTATCCAAACTGAAAACGTATATTTTGACGTGCATGGAGGCACAATAGCAGTGGGAATGAGTAACTGAAACCTTTAAGTACCTATTTAACTGCCTTGATTCCACCCAAAAAAGACAGTAATAAATCATTTTTTCTTACTATTTTGTCTCATGGGCTTACATCAGCCTTTTAGCTCATCATCAGAATGAAGGATGCATTCAAAAGATGAAGTAATGCTTGCCAAAGAAAAATACCAAAAGACCAAACTTCTCCAGATGTCATGCACATAACACGTGGAAAGTGAATGTCTTCTGTAAAAGAAGACAGATTCAACAACTGATTCAAGCTTTTTCCTTATCGTCACACGGACCTTTTTTCAGGTCCTTTTATAGAGCTCTGTCTTCACCGCTGAACTACATTACCTGCAGATTCAAGTATTTCTTCTTTTAGATAATATTTATCCGTAAAGGAAAACACTTTTTCCTGAGAAAGCAGTTTTTCCGTTGCTCAGAAAAACAGGCCAGTGAACAGAGTGCTGATTTGTTTTGAGATGAAAACACATAACAATATATATATATATAAAACACAATATAAAATGTAGCTCAACTCCAACCTGATTACCCTTGTTGTGTAGCCATTATTATCCCTGCCGCACAAATCTTCTGGAGAAAGCTTAAAATGAAATTCAAGATTAAAAGATTCTACAGTCAAAGACCCTTTCGTCACTTGCACTTTTGCATTTTCAGTAAAACTATGCTGTGGCGGTCCCCACAAAATATTCTTAGTCTCAGCTATAGTAAAATATTATTAGTATATTGAAACATATTTGAAAAGTTATTTATGTTTTGGGGAAAATGCAGTACATACGTTCGTACATTATGATCGTATGTCTGCTTTTTCTATATAGAAACTATGTTAAAATAGAAAGAATGTCTACACAACTGTGACTTAGCATGACTTCAATTACATTTCATCATTTGACCACGTCACCACAGATGGTGTCCAATTTGTCTGCCACAAGTATTAAATGTCAACATGTGTAACTGGCCTGTGTGAGCACATCTATAGAGAAGAGGGATAGAATCCACTTTAAAAACCCAGTTTAAAAAAGGGGGAGAAAGTCATTCGTTCTTCAAATTTTCAATTTCATGGACTGCTTCCCTTGTCAAAAAATGTCCTTACATTTTTCCTTTCCAGGGCTTCCAGGTCTTATGACTGAGAGATCACAATCAAAGGGGCTACAATCTAGAGCTGCCCTGTGACCACAACAGCAGAGTTATAGCACTGTCCATTGCTTCGTCTATATATGCCTTCCGTTTATTTCTCAGAAAAGAGTATAGTGAATGTCACATTGTGTAATATAATATAGCACTGACCCTGCATACATTGCTGCCAATAAATGACAGGAATACATTACATTAAGGACATTTTAAAAAAAAAATTAATGGTATGTATTTATTTGAAATATCTCTTTTAATGTATACAATTCGAGATTGTAACAATAATGTTTGTGATGGAATTTCTTTAGTGCTGATGGTCAAACAGAATCTGCAGTGAAAGATAAATTGTGTCCTGGGTTGTCCTGAAAAACGCTGTACTCTTCTCTCCACATGAAGGGAAGCTAATGGAATTGATTGAGTTCAGCGGACACTCAGTCGTAATTTAATGTTTAATGTTACATATTTTACACAAATTACATATTTCTTTTCAGTCTCCTTTCAGATATTTATGTGTTTGTCTGATGTGGAAAGAGAGAGAACCACCTGGATGGAGTAGGAATCCCTCCTGGGAGCTTGGTCATTCTGCTCGGCGTTTACTATATCATTTCATAGTTTTAGTGCTTTAACTCAGAAAGGCTTCATGAATTTACTCTTACTGTTGATCATTCAATAGACTTCCCTTTAAATGGTGTTTGCTATGTGACATAAAGTAAGTGTTATGGCAACCACTGGGAAAACAAATAATAGTTTGTCTGTTTGTTGAAGTGCATTGTGTTTGAGTTTATAGAATATCAAAGTCCCATTTAGTCGTCCCTAGCAGACGCATAGATAATTCATCTTCTGAGCCTCTCTACATGCAAAAGCCCACCCAGTTCAATCCAATGCTGAACCTTGTAACATTTAGTGATGCAATACAGCACCAAGGCCTTGCATCCAAAGCAAACACACAGAACATGTGCTTCCAGCATTAATCATGGCTTACTAGATATATTCTGGATAAGGAAACGCCCAATATCAGACACAATAAGAGGCTGGACAAGATTTAAAAAGGCCAAACTCTACTGACTAGATGAGAGAGAGAGAGAGAGAGAGAGAGAGAGAGCGAGAGACAGAGAGAGAGAGAGAGATTGGCGTTATATTGTGATAACCTTTATGATCTTGTTGAAAACATGGTTGTCACCATCCTGCCACAGCACCATGAACTGCTGCTCAAATGTCTCGTTAGTCCAAAGTGGTTCACCTGGGTTGATTACTCATTATGTTCACCTGTGTTTCTTCAGCTCCGGTTGGTCGGTTGTTTTCGTTTCTGCGCTTCCAAGGTAGGCCTAATAGTATAGGAGGAAAATAAATTGTTATTTTTGATGAATAAAAACTTTTACTCTAGCTTAAAGGGCATTTTATTGCAAGGTTTTGCACAAAAAATTTAGAATCAATCAACATTAAGGAAATTTCCAATTCGTAAGTATGTGGTGAAAACGACAAGAGCTACAGAAAAGTGCCCACAATTTTTTCATTTGAAGAGTAACATCTGGCTGTAATATGAAGTCATACATCCATGGTAGTATCTCATTTATAGTCTTATTCTATATTCTCACCCTATTGGCATTAGTTAGCGTTTTCTGTTGGCATGCGAAGCCAGAACAGACGGTATGCAATGCAAAATACTGTTTATATAAATAGCTTGTTGTAAAAGTAGCCTACATTTTGTCAGTGCTTTCTTGTTGACTGTAAAGGTGTAGAGATGGTCTTTTTTGTTAAATCTATATCAAATATGTGCTCCAGATAAATATAAACTATTTAACCCCTTCATAATATAGGCCTACACAGTGTTACAGTGTTGCGAAACAAATACTACTTTAGAATGCCAATACAATGTTGCAGAAAAGTCCATTAAAAACATAGTAATCTTATCTGAGTTTTGTCTGTTAAACAGATTTTATTGACATCAATATGTAGAATTGGTATGATGACACAAAAAAATGTTTCTTCAACATAACTATACATTAATTAGGGATTATGCCTATACTTCATATAATGGGAAGATAACACAACAAACAATGTGCAATGTCAACATTACATTGATTAGAAAGTGCCAAGGCAATAAAGAGCCCTACAATCTAGAATAACTGATCTTATGAAATTAAACTCTTAAAAATGATAGTCAAATAAATGACAGGACATACAAAGGGAAGCTCTAAGAAAGTTCAGTAAAAACCAATGCTTTGTTACTCTAGTTAAACAGGAGTTATTTAAACAGTAGAAGAACACTTTGTTGAAGCACCAGCTTAACATATACAAACTATACTAGAATAAAGAATTCCCTTTAATACAGTCAAACACAAATACAGTGAGTAAATTCAATTCTTTCTTGAGTAAACTGAACTAGATGGAGTGCTGCATGTTAAGGTCCAGCATCCAGAATCAATGTTACTCAAATAGCTAAAAAGACTTTCGCCATTTAGCTTCAACTGTTACTTCAGCTCTTCTTATAGAATAAAGCCAAAATAACTTAATAACAGGTCCAACATGTCTAACAAAGCACTGAAAACAACTGCCTGCAATTGTTTGTGACTAAAAGGAACATAGTAAAAGAGCCACATATAGAAATATGTATAGTAGGCCTATTATTAAGATTATTAAGGTTATTATTAATCATAACATTTCAAAGTGCTGCACATAGTTATTGGGGTTTCGATTTAGTAGTAATGCTCATCTTACAATAAATACTAGATATCCACTTCACAAAGACACATAACAAGTGTGCAGTGTAAAAAAAAACATACCAGATTATAGGTAGTACATAATATCACTTACATTTATAGGTCTATATATTAAGAGCTCAAAATGAACTGGAAGTATCTTTGAGTCAGTATGTAAGAAGTGAAATACATAGTTAGAAAAAATATTTAACAAACTAGCATTTTACGTACATTTCTCATTCAGTGCCTTCTGTATGTTGTGTATGTGTACATTTTCCGATGAAAACTGGAATGTGATGTATGTTAGACCATTTTAAAACCTGCACTATCTAACTTTCACACCGCAGCCATTATCTCCCATTAAAAAATATCAGCACTAAGTAAAGCTTTTTCAAGAATGAAACGCACTCCTCCACGGTAAAATCCATCTAAGAAAGGCTTCTCCATAACTCGTTTTATTTTTGTCCACTTTTGTCCGCCCTTAAAAAACATACATAGTGCAGGTTTAATGTTTTATCATGATTACAGAAACAAATTGCTGTAAAGCAAAGGAATACCAATACAGTCTTCAAGGCTGGCCGACAAAACTGTCCCTGTAGAATTTGTAAAAACAAACTTGACTTGATTCTAGAAGTACAGTGTTCTTCCCTCTTTTTCTATTACGAGTGATGCTTTCTGGAGTTCAGCGAGTGTCTCCTCTTCCTCTTCCTGTGAGACTGTTCCCTCCTCTCTGGCCAGGGGAAGCCGTTCTCCGCAGCTCTGTAGGCCTCGTCGTACTCATCATCACTGTCAGAGTCCTGGCCGGGCGGGAGGAAGACTCCGAGAGGGAAGGCTTCGTTCAGCCTGGAGTTGAAGAAGGACTCCAGGCTCCGGCCTGCCTGCGCCACCTCCGAGTCGGGCTGCGTTCAGGAAGAGAGTGTTACACACAGTTTAGTGTGCCACCAGAATAGTGTTACAGTCAGGTGTACCTCGTTAGGGGAACGGTACACCTTAGTGTGCCACCAGAATAGTGTTACAGTCAGGTGTACCTCGTTAGGGGAACGGTACACCTTAGTGTGCCACCAGAATAGTGTTACAGTCAGGTGTACCTCGTTAGGGGAACGGTACACCTGATGTGCCAAGAGTTCGGGCAGTTCGAAAGCCTCTTCACAAAAGCTCAGTTGTTGATATAAGATATTGTAATGGGATTTAGTTCTAGGCATGTTTTCAGTCAATCTATCTATTTACAGTAACAGACTCAGTGGGCGGTTTGCGGTGGATACGTGGGTCCCCATGAACATGTTAGGTCCCACTGAGCGACACCATTTTCATTTGAACTGTGGATGGGATGTCAAACATATTGACACACAGGCTGTGGGTCAATACCAAGGATGTATTTGCATTCTTGCAAGAACGATGCAGATCGACCGCATAGCAGTACCATTGACATTGACATTGATTGATTGATTGCTGTGTTCCTGACACACCCACAAAACCCTTGGCTCTTAACAGTTGAGTTAGACAGCGTTCCAGCCCTCAGCTGTATGAGATTCAAATTCATTGATTCTAAATATAAGCCAATACAAATTTGATATATTAAGTTATATTATACAACTGTATTGAATAATTAAATTTCCTATGAAACATAAGGCTAAATGCACAGTAAATAACCTATACTATAGAATAGTCCCAAAAAGCAATTCAAGCAGTTTCCTGAAAGACGGAGGACATTTTTCTTAATATGATTAAAGAATCCACACCTAAACTGCCACCTTCAGCGCCTAATATGTTATCAGATAACTTTGATAAAAACATTATTTGGAAGTTTCATGTTGATCCCGGACATCCTAAGGCTGTTCTTGTTGCATCCCTTGTTATTGGAAAGTTAGCTCAACCAACGTATGCTCGGTATCGTGGGCGAGACGACAACGCATGAGGCGTGTCCACGCGTCTCTGCTGAATACAAACTTGAGTTTAGAACAGCACTTTAGCTGACGAATACGATGTCGAGTGAGGACACAAGACCACAACAACAGACAGGATCGTGCATTGTAAAACGGCCATGCTATTATTGTGCATGTTTTGTCACACGCACACGCACACGCACACACACACACACAGTAATGTTGGCTGAATCAATTATAGTAAGACACTGCTTTGGTACTCACGTAATTGAACTTGGCACAGTTACGGAACATGAGATAGACATCGGCAACGTACTCCTCTGGAGAGGCGTAACGCCGTGTGTTGCCCTTGCTGAGTCTTGCCCTGATCT
Source organism: Trisopterus luscus (assembly GCA_027122455.1). NCBI lineage: Eukaryota > Metazoa > Chordata > Actinopteri > Gadiformes > Gadidae > Trisopterus > Trisopterus luscus. Next base: position 10,469,945 of record JAOPUA010000037.1, on the reverse strand, counting down.
GAGACAGGTCCATGGGCCTTTTGATGATTTGATAATAATGTCGAGCCTGCATGTAAAAAAAAACCAAACAGCAATAACCTCTTAAAAGGATGGCCCCCCGATGCACTCAGAAATATTTCACGTTGAATCGGCCTGCATTAGGAGATGTGAGGGTGCATTAGAGTTGGCTTTCACCAGAACTTTAGGCAAATGATGGGCACTTACAAGTGGACTGACAGGCTCGTGGAAGGGAGCGCTGAGGACGTTACTGAAGAGCAGAAGAGTCAGGCGCTGACATTTCTTTCAAGAGCAAACAGAATACAAAGTCATTAAATGAGCCAGCAAATAACAGCGCATGCACACACACACACACACACACACACACACACACACACACACACACACACACCAGTGTAGTACAACTGAACTGAATGATTATTCGATCAACACAAAATCATCTCTTGTCAAGTAAAAATACCAAGCACATTACTTGACCACTCATAAGTCCTATCTACCATGTGAAATATAGATTCTACAACCCCTTTTTAACCTAGATTATATCAAGATTACAAAAACAGCCCCAGCCTGTTTAGAATAGGGTTAGTTTATGAGAAGCCCTGCTTTATATGTAGGTTAGGCACATATAGGTTTCAGGCTTGTAACACAACCATGGTCTACATAGCTTGGAATAACGCCACAAATCTTGTCAAATAACGGCATTGCAAAGGCTATAGGAAACGCTCAAAAAAAGTAGGGCCCGGCACAGTGATGTTTCAAAAATCATTAGCATGAGAAGCACCCTTTGTGTCAGTGCCTTGACAGCCAGTGACAAATTACGTACAGCGCTTCCGTAAGGGATTCTGTCTAGACGAGAACATATCTAGATGGATAGAGTGTACACCGAGCCTCCTGAGCACATGCTGATATTCCCGGTTGCGGTTTTCAATGAATATCTGGCCGTGGCCAAGAAGGCCCCGCGTTTGTGGCCGCATATTCTTTGCGTTGTTCAAAAAACTGAAATGTATAATTCGTTTTTTCTTAATTGCTTATCAGGCATTTAGCACCACACTTCCATATAGACAGACAGAAGTGTGGTGCTAAATGTCTGATAAGCAATCAAGAAAAAAACACATGCATTTATAAGTCACATTAATACTGGATTCTGCTCATTTCAATTCAATTCAATAGCTTTGATTGCTCCAGAAAACGACTCACTCGCTGGTCACAGGAGGACAGTCCCGGTACTGCTGCGGTCCTTTCATTCTCACAGTCATACTCCACTTCTGGCTGCATGACATCCCTACACAAGGTGCATATCCAGTCACCCCTAGAGGCAAGTGCAGAAAAAAAAACAAGTTAACCACGTTGTGTTGTCTGTCCGTACGGCATCAGAGAATAAAAGTTTGGTTTGGCGTTGATGTGAGCCCTTTGTTGATGTGAGGTGTGTGTGCGTGTGGTTTATGAGGGGAAGCTTACGTCGGGAAGCCCAGAAGCGGGGGGATGTGGCAGGTTAGGTGGAAGACTTTGGGACAGCGATCGCAGCACAGCAGGTCCCCTCCGATCAGACACACGGCGCAGAAGTCCTCGCTCTCCATCTCGTCTCCGTGTTCCCCGGTCTCCCCTCCGAGTCCCGGGTTGGCGATCAGCAGGGCCCTGTGGCCCATGGGTGAGCCCTCCTCCAGGTCAGAGCGCAGAGCCTGGGGCTCATCGTCCCTGTCATCGTCGTCGTCGTCGTCCTCGTTGTTGTTCACGTCGGCCTCTGATAGGTCCAACTCTGGGTCCGACTCGCCGGAGAACTGGGAGTCCCTGGGGTGGTCGGACGTGACGTCAGAGTCACTATCGTCTGCCTGGAAACTGTGTTCAGAGTCAGGGTGGGGGTGCTGGAGGCGGCGGTGGTGCTGGTCGGACTTTGCCTCAGTGTCGGCCTCGGAGTCAACGTCGTCAGCGGCGTCCGGGTCTCCGGCGTCTCCCGGACCCCCGCGGGCGTAGGCCCGTGGACCCGGGGGTCGGTAGTCTGCCCTGAGGGGATCCGACACCTCTGCGGCGTCCCAGTCTCCCCCAGGGTCCCGCTCTCCAGCGGCCGCCGTTTCCTCCAGAGCCACGGCGTCGGGGTCCCCCTCAGAGGACGATGAAGACCCGAGATGCGGCTCGTATTCCTGGGACAAGTCTGAGTCTAGCCGCGGGTCGTAGCCCGCGTCGGGCTCCGAGAGTAGCTCTGAGTCAGAGTCCAGGTCTGGAGAAGGCACGTGTTTGGGCTCAGAGGTCCCCTGGTGGTGGTAGAGGTCCCCGGGAGCAGTGGGCCGACCCGGGCTTTGGGAGGCTGTATACGGGGGCGTGTTGAGGCTTTGGGAGGCTGTATACGGGGGCGTGTTGAGGCTTTGGGAGGCTGTATACGGGGGCGTGTTGAACAACAGGGTGGCCCTTTTGAAAGCAGAGCCACCGGGATTTTCCTACGCATGCAAAATAGAAGAAAAGGGGCAACAAAGACTGAAGTTATGGTACAGTCACTAAAAGGAGACAAAGCAGGAGACAATGTTGATTTACTTGCATTAAACCGCTCAAACACTCAAAAACTCCACTATATTAACATTGTTTCTTTAGGTATGTCACACACATGCAAACAATACAATTATTCTTACGGCTGTTGTGTGTGTGTATATATATATTCTATTATTACCTGTTATCATATTCATTATTTATAACCCTATGACATTTGGTACAGATCCCAATTCTTGTTACCTTATTGTCCTTCATTGTCGTTTAATGATTGTCCTTTTCATGTTTTGAAAAGTGATTCATGTCTTTGTAAAGCACTATAAATGTCTTTAAAGGACGCTTCATCAATAAACCTGTGTCTGAAAGGTGCTATATATACAAATGTGTGTCTGAAGGGGTGCAATATCAATAAATGCTAGTTTGAAGGATTGCTAAGTCTAGTCCTCCTACACTAAAACCTGCACCTTCAGACCGCAGCCCGGGAAGAGAACCAGGTCACCCACCTGGCCCCGCCCATCAGCCCGGGCTGGCTTCTGGGAGCAGGCCCCGGCACCGGCCGGGAGCGGGTCGCTCTGGCGCCGTCCGTGCGGCGGCAGGCGAGACACCAGGACTTTGAGCCGTTCCAGGCATACCACCGGGACCTTTGGACCGTCAGCAGCCCCCGGGAAGTCCCTTTCGCTTCAACAAAACACAACTCAAGGTGACTCAATGGTTTCCCCGCCTGACTTCCGGTTCACGTCTGTGAATGTTCTGATCTTGTGTACCTGTTCTTTTTCTGGCCGTTCCTCGCTTTGTAGCATTTCTCTTCCACTTTATATTCCGTTTCGTCCTTTGAGAAAGGGTGATCTGGTTGGAGAGAGGTGTGGCGCTTAAAGAAACTGCTTGGAGTTTGCTGTATAAAGGACAGCAGCGGCAGAACAATACACACTACATGAATGAAACTGTGCAGCACCTGGCTCCGTCTTATAATACAACAACGGCGACGGAAGCTGCAGAGAGCTCTGTCCTCTGCAACGTGTGCGGCCGACTGGGGCTGGGTTTTTCTGCCTGGCAACACACTGGATCACCCCGTCGGACGATCTCCTCGGCCTCTCGTCAATATGGCTGTACTGAGGAGGATGAAAGGGACGCGGGGCAAACTTGTTTACATCACAAGACCATGTTCAAGCATGTGACTCGATTAAAGGTGAATTGAATAATTAATATACATTCACATACACCAACCGAATTATTAACATTAAAGGGAGCTGTATTTAAAAAGAAATTGAACTGAACGGAAATCAATATCAGCCTTAAGATTGTATAAGTGGTTTGCAGTTGGGGGTGGGGATAGGGCTGACGGCGGGAGGGGGGTGTGCTCTACCTGGTCCAGAGCTCCGCCCCCCAGGCTGACGGCGGCGGCGGCGGCGGCGGCCCCGGCGGAGGGGCTGGCTGCGGGGGCTGACGGCGGTTCTGCTGGGATGCTCTGCGAGCGGCTGCTCCTCCTCCCACACGCTGAGCCGGAGGAGCGCCGGCTGCTGGGGGCCCCGGCTCCGCCCCCGTGGGCTGTCAGCGACGTCTCCAGGGACGAGGATCTCTGTCAGGGAGGAATGACACACGCACGCACGCGCACACACACACACACACACACACACACACATACCGACAAGCACACACACACACACACACCGGCAGGCACACACAGGCACACACACACTCACACACACCGACCGACAGGCACACACACACACACACACACACATGCACACACACACACACAATAAAGCAAACAAACTAAAGAGGATTTTGCGACAGCCACTGAGCAGCAATACCACAGTGATTATGTGCAGCTATTACGGTGTGACGGAGAGGGTAAAGAAAAGGGTGTGTGTGATAAAACACTTTCCAATGTGTCACACAGGCACACACACAGAAAGTAAATCAGGAAAAACATCATTAAAAAGATTAAACTCAATCACCTCAAACGTTAAGATGGATCAACACAAGCGCATAGATTATTTATATTCACTTCTATATGAAAGGCCTGTTATAACCTCAATTATCATATGTAAATGAAACATCAATGTGGTCGCGATACAGCCCTGGCTCGCAAAGCATTCATTAACCCTCCTTTTTCATCTGCCTCCTCCGTGCCGTTATTGCCTCGCTCGTGTGTGTGTTTTTACACCAAAAAACAGACGACGCGACAGAACGTCTGGACGGTGTCCCCCCCAACTTAATCCGTGGTTCTCTGTGAGTGTGACGAACAGCCTGACGGCCAGCTCCCTGTAAGCTCCTTTGTCGAGCTCTGGAGATACTCTATCAGTGTGTTCTCCTCCACAGAGGATAATGAGGCGGATCCGACAGCGCCGCGCGTGTTCATAATCACCCTGCACCTATAAACACACCTCACCTGATCCCCGCTCCCTGAGGAGAGCTTGTGCAGGGCCGATTCAAAACGAGGAGGGGACAAAGGAGGAACTCCTAATCCCGCTCCCGCTGATGTGACGGCGAGGGAGGGAGCGGGGATTTGTGTGTTGAAGACTGGGAACCGGAACTGAGATCTAACTGGCAGCTCCTGCTATTCCCCGAGTGTCTCATTAATGCCAGGTTAAATACATGTGCACCGGCATCACTTCAATGGCTGTGTCATACTTAGACGCAGCGACATGGGAACTGTGTGTTTGTGTGTGTGTGTGTGTGTGTGTGTGTGTGTGTGTGTGTGTGTGTGTGTGTGTGTGTGTGTGTGTGTG
>JAOPUA010000037.1:10415556-10434073 GCA_027122455.1 Trisopterus luscus | reverse complement strand
AGCCTCCTTCCCACTAGCCCCACCCCGCCCGGCCACCCCGCCTGGCGTTCCCCCCCCCATCCCCCACCACCGGGCTCCCCCCCCCCCCCCCCCCCCCCCCAACATTCTCCTCTCCCCGGCAACCTCATCAACCCCCCACATGCGGTCCCCTCCCTTCCTCCATCTTGACGTCATCCAACTGTGTTTTGTCTCTGGTCACGACATACCTATGACTCCCAAGGGACAATACTGCTTAACTCACCCTTAAATAGCCTTTAAAAAGGATATCTATAAATAACCAACCCCATGTACGCCATTAAAAACCAGTTGCCTTAGTGTAGCAAATGTTTACAATAGGCTCCCAAGACCTTTTCCGACCCAAGACCCAGATAAAATAATCCATGTTGCTCCTGGCCAGCATCCTCTTGTGGCTAAAGTACGTTTGGAGAGCATATTTGTTTGGTATGAAAATAGTGTATGAACATATTTTTGTAGATCTTTGTATATTTGTTCATTCATAATTAAAAAATGTTGTCCAAAATGAATGTGTTGAAAAGTGTGACACTGCCCGGCCGGTCGTACACTTTAGAGACTGATAAGTCTTGTCACATTATCATTACCATTCGGTTCCCCCTTTCCAGGGGAACTGAATGGTAATAATGATGTGACAAACTAAAGGGAATCAATTGGTAAGGACAATCAATACCAGGTTAGGCATGGTTTTACCCAGGCATTGGTCGTCATATCGTGATACTGTTTATACGGCCACTATGGTAAACGAGTGTAGGTCGGTCGAAGAAGTCACAGCCGTACGAAATCCAACCATAATGTTTGACAACTCGATCCTTTTTAAGATCGCCGTTGAGGCACTTTTGTCTGTTTCTTTCTCCGTTGCTTTGATCTGTCAAAGATGAAAGACCGTCTCATGACTCTCCTCATTGGACCAAAGTGCCCTGAACGCCAAACTCTCTTGTGTCTGTATTTGCCTGTATTTCCAGTAAACAGTAAACAACTACAGTAAACAGGTTAAAACCGGGTGTCTAGTCTGCATGTTCAATCCCAGAGTATGACCAAGGTGTTGTATTCTCCAGTGTTGTGAGGGTTGTCCTGTACTTACCTTGGGGAACTGATAGGTGACTTCTGGGGAGAATGAGTTTTTGGTGGGCTTCTTCTTCAGTGAAACCACCACAAAGTACTCAAAGAGCTCTCTCTCCTGCCACTCGATGAGCTGAAGCTCCAAAGTGCGGTAGCTAGGTGCCCGGCGAAGGATGGACTGCAGTTTCAGCAGTCTCTGGGTGTGGGCTGGAGAAACAAGGGATACAATGGTAAAACAAGCATGGCACGTGTTAAGACAACAGGCAGGTCTTCCCTTCACTGTATGGAGTCAAAGCTTCGGATTTGCATTCGTTGATTGACAGATAATTGATTGGAAGTTGGTTAATTGATTGGGATTGATTAAGAAAAATATTTTCTCTTTCAGGTCATTCAAATTGAATAGTCAGACAAAGCAAGCCAATCGCTTGAGCTGTGGTAATGCAATGCAGCAATAAATGACCTAACCCTGACCCAATGATCTATCAATTGATCCAAAAGAAAATAACCACCAATAAAAATCCTTCTTATAAGCAACTCTTTCAGAACTTCCTTTATGTAGTGTTCATATACAAGCACACAAAAAGTAAATGTTGCTCATTCTGCCTTTTGAACATCATCCGGTCAGAGACAATTTTGTGTAGTTTAGCACTTATCCAGCTGCAACACAAAAACTCTTATTCGGAGGACTCTTGAGTGGGAAAACAACCCAGCACTTTAAAAGGATTTAAATGTGCCACAGGCATTAATCATGGTGGTCTATGTGTAAAATGTAACACCTCACCGCTAGAAGTTGGAGTTCACATGCCTGCTCTGACCTCTTACCTTTGAACCTGTCATCCGAGTCGCTCTCACTCTCACTGTTGTCATCTGCCAGCAGAACAGAGACAGGGAGATTTCCATGGTTTAAGAGACCTTCTGTGTTTATGCCAGAATAAATACGTAGACAGAATTCCTTGTGGGAGACTGGAAAACAAATATTTACTCATCTTGCCAGAGGACAGAGGGAAACCCAAACGTCCTTACCTCGCAGAGATGCAGTCTCCATATTGGACATGGACAGCTTTTTCAGACGCTTCTTTCCCCGTTTAGTGCAGTAAATGGAGTTGATTCTCTGTACAAGCTGCGAAGATGACATACAAACATACAACCACTTAAAGACTACCAAGAAACTAAAGGCTTTACTATATTAAAAATAGCTTTAGGCCTATGCATGCATATATAATAATGAAATGAATGTCACCACTCAAGCAATGCTCATTAGTGCACAACATGTTGCTTTCGCCTGGCCTTCATATGTGAGTTAGCCAATAGGCCCCTTATCTGATAGTAAACAACACTGTTATTTTGTGGGTAAAGGCAGCAAACACCGGCTATTATGTATATTTTATAAGGTTAATCATTTCGGGATAATGAAACCTTCATCTCATACTTGAAAGTGTTTGTTAAGCATCAACTTAACTACATTGCTGTTACATTATCTTTGGGATTGTGTCTGGTCATAACCCTCTTAATGAACTCGCTAAGAGAGTCACATGATCAATCACCTGTTCCACCAAGTACATGACAAACCCCAAAGTGACCTATCCATACATACTAACCCCTACAACAACAGACTATCCTTTATATATATACTATATTTCTAAGACGGCATCATTGGGATAGTTGGGGTGGTCTCCTGTTTGTGTTTGCCTCCCGTTGTTTGGCCTCCAGCCAAGGCTGAGACGTAACTGTGACGTGGACTGAAAAAGGGTCCATAGCCTGTACCTTGGGGATCCTCAGGTGGCGACGGGAGACCAGGGAGTCGCTGGCGTTGGAGTAGCCGTCCTCCAGCAGGACATTGGCCGAGGGAGACACCCCCAGCTGGGGCAGGAGCAGCATCTCATCCTGGCTGTGGCGCTTGGACAGCTGGGTGGACCGATGGCTCTTCCGATCCCCGGGGCCGGAGAGGCGCAGAGACTGACTGCTGGGTTTTAATGGCAACTAATGAGAGAGACAACAGGACAGATGTCTCTATGGGGGCCATGTGTTGTGCATCTCACGTTTCAGGAATGCTGTTACAGTGACATTCCATCACATTATTATCTTCAAAACGTTTTCTGCGGCATTCTGAAATAATTTCTCAATTTGTGTTTTCTTTTGGTCCAGGATGGATGCCTTTTTTTTTCTCTCTCTTTCTTCTGAGAGCCGGGGCTCTTTGTTCGAGACCTCACCGGGACTAACCACATCAAACAGCTTTGTGTGGTGGAACAGATGCTAAACTCTTTGCAGTGAGAGAAGTTTATCTTTAAAAGCTTTGTGTTCATTTCACCACAAAAAAAAAAAAAAAAAAAGAACCTGTTGTGTTCTCCCAGCTGGCTGTACCTGAGGTGGAGAGTTCAGCTTTCTCTCCATGGAGCTCCAGGATCGGTCGCCCTCTGGAAACAGACACGACTTCCGGACCAGACTCTTGCGCTTCAGGTCCACGTCCTCGTACGGGTTCTCCTTTTCTGTGGAGCAGATCAGCAGGCGGGAAATTCATTTGATAGGCTGTAAGGGATTACCACTTTCACAAGTATGTACGGGATGGACGCGAGAGGCAAGGCAATCGGAGGCCGTGAAGGCTGTCCAGAGGGCAGGGCAGGTGACAAATCACACACATGGAGAGGTTCTAAAGTCCCCTGCAGCTGTCTGGAGTCGCTTGATTGGAGCCGCCTCCGTACAGAACAAAAACAACTGTTGACCCCCGGTCTCCATGGGTCTGAAACCCCTGGAAGGACTGGACTCCTGGTGAATCACCGCGCAGGCATGCACACAGTCTGTGCTGCTCAATGGACTGCACAGATGCTTCGGGTCATCCTCTGAGACACTTGTTCTCGAACTGGGAAGTGTAACATCCTAAGACAGCAGACAGCGGGAGTCTTTGTTTTGGTTTAAACCTGCTCTCTATAACTCTTGCTACTGCAGCCCTTTCCATTGTTCGGATTTGAATTGTCTTCACAGACCGAATTGATTTGAAGAGAAATCAAATCCATGGATAATTAAGTCATGGTCGGACGGGTTTCATTCTTTCTCATAATTTGAGTTTGAACAAAAGCATTCACAGAAGTGATGATAAGGCAGCTTTATGGAAAGAAATCCATAAAAACAATACAAATAAACAGCCATCTGATATGGATCCAATCAATCCAATCTAGACAGTATCTGTCAACTTTCCAACAGCAACCCTAGTAAAGTTGCCAGAAAGGCTTAATTTTAGTGTGTGCTTTGCTTTCAATTTGCGGTGGTGGAGAGGCCTGAATAAGCCATAGGCCTTAGCCATAAGCCATAGAACCCCTGCTCCCAGTTTTCTCACCTAGGCATCACACGAGCAATACTCATACTTTATTTACAAGCCCACCCAAGGGAGGAATTTAATACAGTGGAATTGAAATATGTAGATGAATGTAGTATTAAAACATTTTGTTGCATTCAGAAAAGATAGAGGAAAACAGATCTGGGAAGAGCTCGCTGTATCACAGACCAACTCGCTGGCTGATGTCACACTTGGAAGCAAGCCAACTTCAATAAAAAGGAAACTTGTGTAACACCACAGCCCATGTTCATTCAGACATGTGCACTGAGAATAGCTTTTTTGGCACAGTCCAAAAAAGGTTGTGAGAAAGTCAAGGAACTGCAGTGAAGGGTAAAAACAGAGCCAGATGGCGTTGAGACGCATAGAGGGAGCGAGCACTCAAACAGAAAGAAAAGTCGTTTCCCCTATCATAAGAAAGCATGAGAACAGCATATTTTTTGCAGGGCTTTGCTCCACCATGTTCAACACAATAATAAGGAAGGGGGAGGGGGGGGGGAAGGAAAAAACGAATTGAACAACTCACCTACTGGCACAATGCTATGTCTCGTGAACAGTTTTGGGTTAATTTAACGTTTGAGGTAAAACCTCTGTCCACAAGAGTATAACAGAGTGTTTGGTCGTGTCAAAAGTAATGAGATTCCTAGGTGATTGCTGCCGTGTGATTTGAAGCTGATAGATGTACAGAATGAGAGGGTCTAGTCGAGTTGAACCCTCATGCCGTAACACAACGCTGTTCAACCCCAAGCTGTGCTGTAATGAAAGCCTGCTGGGCATAATGGTAGGGCTCTGTGGCTGCTGGTCTGCCAGAGGGTACTCATCAACTGCTCTGATTGCAAACATCCAAATCTTTCTCTCACTTAGGACACACACACACACACATACACACACACAGACACACACACACAAGTACACTATTCAAAGGGAGTGGACAAAGCTTTGCAACACGCTGATTGTACCTCTGTGTTTAACCAATAGACTCTAGTCTGGGCCGATCCAGACAAGGAAACAAGCGGGGCGTACAATGGCTGTATCAGGTTTCCCAATGGAATGACCAGGGGCGGCGCTGGCTACAGTGGCACCGCTCAGCCCGCTCATGTGGTCAAAGAGAAATGTGCACTGGGCAAAAAAAGAGAAAAGGTGGTGGTGGTGGTGGGAGTGGGGGTGGAGGGGCTAGAATTTTCGTGTAAACATTTGTCGGCACCACAAAACACAGAGAGCCTCCATCCTGAGAAGTGACTGCTTTTAACCACACTCGACTGAAATCTGTGTGGGGGTATGCCCAGTATTTTAGGATTCTGAATACTTTCACAGCAAAGAATAACAAACCCGCTGGTCCATATTTTCCAGTGTTTGCTGTAAACCTCGTCTTCTTGGTTTGCAGATCTTAATGTGATATATGTAATTCGGGTGCCATTCATGTTTAAAGCAACATCACAGTGCCACATACTGGCACAGCGTACCGACTGGGTTTGACTCATTTGCAAACGTACCTCTCAACCTTCACACTGTTACCCGCTGTATTGCTCTTCGAGTGGTGGAACCAAAGAAGGTTGTTATCTAAAAGAATAAAAACACCTTATGGAAATATAATTATACTGTAGCAAACATCAGGACTGGCTTGTTCTCTATTAAAAGCTCCTGACAACAATTAAGTCTAATCATAGGACTCAACACTGCCTCCCTTTCAAAACTCCCAGACCTATGCTGAATATTCAATGCTATCTACATGCAACCAGGAATCCATAAACCAGCATTTTGTGGCTGTTTATTTTTATTGGAAAAAAAGTCTAATAAAATATCTGTGTGCCACACCTCCAGGGCCCCCAGTCTGACTTAATCCTTAAGAACTCTTCAGAGTCTCTAGAACTGATCATTATTTGCAATGGATCCTGTACTCACTACTGCTGGAGTGGCTGCACAAAGGAGGTTTTGTTGACATATCCCAGTGTCAACCCTGTCAGACTTTGTAGCTTAGACCAACCTCTCATCATTTACTATATGGAAACAAAGCCCTCGAAAAAGACATTTCCAAGTTCAACCCAGTTAGGTCAATATGCATTGAAAGGAATTGGATCGAAGCCAACCGAAAAAACACAACTGGCATTTGCTCCTCCTCCATGAATCCTGAAAACATATTTCCAATGTGAATGTTATTATATTACCATCTCATCAGTTGGGGGATAGATTTATGAAGGCTGGCTTAGACACTGCTCGAACTGACACTCATTTCATACACACAGGAAAAACTGGCACTTGTACTGTGCGCCATGCCTCGGGTCATTTGTTAGTGGAAAGGAATTTGACTCCTAAACATGTCCAGCGCTTTATACATTCTCTCCAGCCTCTTAGCGCGCTGAGAACTTGGAGCATGTACATAGTATATGCCCACTGCGATGCACATCCTGACCGTAAAAGGTCGTCCTCAGTGCTGAAAATGCTGATTACTCAACAATATGACAATGATAGCTCAACGTTCGTCAAATGTCTTTTCTTGACGACGGGGGACTTGATCTGAGGTTTCTTTCGAATGATCTTCAAAACCATGAACATGACAAAATGCAGCAATCAGCTATGCTGGGCTACTGATGATGTGGTTTGAAAGGGGTGGTTGTGTTTTCTGTTCCTACAGGGTGGTGTTGATAGAAGATGCTGGACTGCACTGTAGAAAGTGTTGTCAACCAAGGAATCTTTTTGGAAGTATCAACCGGGCCCCTCAAATGCTGATTGGTGGAAGCAAAGCCACATGCTCCCGTCCAGCCTGGTTTTCCACGGCTCTCATGCCTAGGCTGAAGTCCAAATAACAGGAAAACCACGACTTCATAGAGAGCTTTTTTCTGTATGCCCACACATTTAGATATGGGGAGTTGCCTATCCAATGACAATGCCTGTATCAACATCACCAAACGATGCTGTCTGCCTATTGGTTGAGCGCCCAGTTTGTTTTTCTAGAGTTGACTCTCCTCCATGACCAAGGTTGTACTGAGAGAGCATATAGTATCCGTTAGTATTACGCATTTCATGAGAACTACCGGAGTAAAAACGGATCAAATCCTTTTCAAAACATTTGTTTCATGCTCTTCACATTGGAGTATTGCAACTTCTACAACCCCTTTTTATGTTCCCTGATTACTGCACATCTCGGGTATCGTTCTAAGCACACAATGTTTTCTTTGTGGTTTTTCCATTGGACAAACCAAACATGCGCTGTCCCCTCACCTGACATAATATGTTTTGAAAGGACCATGCTTCTCTCCACTCTGAGCTTATTCTCAAAGGCAGCATTCTGAAGCCAACTAGTATTGTGTACATCATTCCCTCCCCAGATGAATTAGACATGAACAAGACAAATTATATCCATGTAAATAATTATAATAAAGTGTAAGCCGCACCCTAACTGCTACCCCTGATAAACAAAACCTAGAAATCATTCTATCACATCTTCTAGCATCTAGCATTGAACCAAGAGAAATGAATACATACGAAAATATCTCCAACTGTCTGTAACACTCATTTGGATAGATTAAAATATCCCCATGTATTAAACACAGCAAGACTAAGTGTCAAGGCAAAGGCAGGTGTGCTGTACTCAAGAACGAGGAGATATGTTTGCTTACCTACGATATCCTCGTAGGCATTCTCCTCTAAAGTGCTTTTGGAACATGGGCGACTGCGCGTCTCTGTGGTTACAGTGCCATTCTCTGTGGGTAAGGATGGGAAGGAGGGCAGGCTGGCAGCATCCTCCGACTCACACAACTCCCTGCGAATAAACAACCACAGAAAGTCAGGACAAAACGGGACCAAGAGAGGAGTACAAACAACAAGCTTGCGATTGCTGCTTTTTTAGATGAACGGTGCATAAAATCCCTGAAAGTCTGCCTCACATGATATGTTGTTCTCGTGGATGAGAGCCGTTTCCAGTTCCTGCACGAAGAAGCTCGTTAATAGCTCATCTGCAGTCCCAATCTCAAAGCCACTAATTACATTCCAGAGGACAAGAGCATACTCTACTAAAAGTTGCTTCATCCAATTTCCAAGTAAATCAATCATAAAACCAGTCGCCCTGATCCTGAACCAATAAGTTACTCATGTAAGCCATGGGGGATATTTCTGGTTCCCTGATGCACACTACGCACTCATTGGCATGCGTCTGGGCACGGAACAGGAGGAAAGCATATGAGTGAAAGGAACTTGGCTATATTTGGACCATTGTCGGCTGCTTGGCTTTCAAGTAATGTTTAGAATGGAAGGTTTAACACAAATGCTATGGTTATAGGATTTCCGCCACATCATACATCAGCCCCACCTTTACTCCATCAACTAGAGACAATACAAGAGTCTGGGTCTATTTGTTGAACGCAATAGGAGGGGTAAACAAAGTAGACACACAGCTTTGGGCAATTATGTTTTTAAAGGATTGCAAGATTTTACAAGCTTCCCTTTGAGTCTCCAAAAGTCAGCATAGAGTGTCATTGAAAACTATATTTACTCTTGTGAAGAAAAATGTGGATAGAATTTATGTTTTCATTGCATAGATTGTTCATTAATCCTTTTATTCTTTGCCTTCATGGAAATTAAATAAAAGGTGTATACAGTGTGCTTAATCGTATGACCAACCATATATGGGCTGTATCCTTATGAAAAAAATAAAATACTATGCATTATATAATGTATACAATTCTAATTCAATGCTGCTCAATTTATATATATTCATACTGTCAAGAAACTGAACAAGAATGGAAATAATAAATAGGGCAGAGAAATCCACAACAATACTTGTTTCCTAACAACGGTGTCAGGACATGTTTGAAATATTTCCAACTGCAACAAAAATAGAAAGGATCAGCCAGATACACTGAGTTTTAGGGGGGTTTCACAAGAAGGCGGGTTACACGTTGCATTGCATAGCTGAATGACTCAATATCGCGTGTTCTTTTCATTGAGCTCAGAATAAAACACATGCAACGCTCCGACACAACATCCAACACCGACAAACAGGGCCTCCCCAGCCCTGCATGTGAAGGGATCCCAGCCAATCAGAGCACAGATCTCACCTGTCCTGGGCTCTCCTCGGGGTGCTCCCATCAGTCTTGAGACCCCGCACGGCGCAGGGGGCGGGGGTGGAGGGCAAGGGCGGTGGGGGGGAGTGGTCCCCGCCTCTCCCCGGAGGTAGTAGTCCATTGGCCGGCGAGGACGCCGCGCTCTTCTGGCCTCGCTTGGCGTCGTACTCAAAAGTGCGTTTGGGCTTGGGCACCGGGTTGACGGGGGTCCCGGGGGCCCCCCCCGTGGTTTGCTCCTCGGCCGGCTCGGGGCTCTGGGACCGGACCGAGATGACGCTGTACCTCTGTCTGGCCTTGGAGAAGCGCTCGGACGACGGCGCCGCCACCGCCGCCGCCGCCGCCGCCGCCGGGCTGTCCGGCTCGGTGGTCACGGAGCAGACGCTGACCCGCTTGCTGCCGCCGCACGCGCTGTCCAAGTCCTCGCCGCCCCCCGCCGTGCAGGAGGAGGAGGACTTGTACTTGGTCTTGTCCAGGGCGTAGCAGTTGTTGAGGTACGCGGGGGGGGCCGGGCCGGGGCTCTCCTTCAGGGCCTGCTCTATCTTCTGGATCCTGTTGAGGACCGCCGACTTCTCCTTGCGCGCGGACAGGGAGCGCAGGAACGTGGCCGAGCTCTCGGCCTTGCCTATCCTCTTCTGGAAACGTCCCGGCGGGGGCTCTTTGTCCGCGGCGCCCTCCTCTTCCTCGGCGAAGGAGCAGTCGGAGAAGGCGGTGCTCATCCTGCGCGCACCCTTGAAGTCGAACGTCTTCTCGCTGCAGGGGGAAGAGAGCATGCTGGGACAGCCCTCGCTGCCCCCCACGCGCTCGCCCCCTGACCTCTTGTCCAGGCACAAGCTCATCCTAGGCAGAGACACCCTCCTGCACTCCCATTCTGAGATCTTCTTGCGGATGGTGGCCGGGGGAGCTCCCGGTACTGGCCGGGCGAGGGACAAGGTGCGCTTGTGGCCCTGGTGCGGGGAGGGTCCCAGCGACTGGGTGCTCCAGCTCAGGGACCCACCGTTAAGCCTCTCTCCTCCCCCCGGGAGCTCCCCCGATCTCTGAGGCTGCTTCTGGACGTGGACGCCCTGGCCCGAGGCCTCCTTCTCTTCTTCTTCTCTTTCTTCTCCTACTTCTTCCGCCTCCCCCTCCTGACCCAACAAGTGGGCTGGGGACCTGCTCGGCTTGTAGATGGAGAGCCGGTTGTCCAGGCAACCGATGCTCTTGGACTTGGTGAGTCGGCTTTGGGAGTCAAAGTGGGCGGCGGCCAGGGAACCGCCGCTGCACAGGCTGGCGGTCTTGCTGCTCCAGGCGGCGTGGCCCAGGAGGCGCCCGTCCGTCCTCACGTAGCCCGCCTGCCTCTCCGAGCCCTCCGAGTCGCTGAGCACCGCTGGCTGGCACCGCGCCTGGCTGCCACACAGAATGGGCGGAGGGGAAGTCGACTGGCACCTGCAACACAATAGACCATAGGTGTGAGTGTGTGTACACCTGTGTGCGGGGTATGTCCGTGCGTCATGATGTGTGTGTGAGTGTGTGTGTGTGTGTGCGTGTGTACGTGTGTGTGGGGGGGGAATATCACATCCGAAAAGAAAGAAACACAGCAATGAAATGCACAATTGTTTTCTTGCGAAATTAAATAAAAACATGTGTTTTTGGGTCCGTGCTGGAAATGGGTTTGATTAGCAAATTATAATGGCTGTCTGGAACTCGGTTCAACCCTCCAGCAAGTACTTTAACAGAAACAGGAGAGAAAAGCCAAAAACATTTTGGAAAACTGAAATATTTGACCACACGATTAAATCAATAATCAAAGGAAAAATTATGTCCATGGTAGCGAGGCGATCAAAATGCAACCCAGGGAAAATACCAAACTTTGTAAAAAGAAGAACGTGTGGATTTCCATTTTCCACACAACTTAAACGGTTTTGAAGGATCCAGCGTGGACCTCACACACAAAGCATTATGCATTAGGAGCCCCGCAGCACTTTAGAAAGCGATCTAACAGCCTTACCTCTAACTGAGTTACTGCTCCTCTCTCTGGTCCTCTGAGGTTCTCTTAGACTAACCGTAAGACAGTCTGGACTCTCTGGTCCCATCGCTGCTGACTCACACCATTGTTCATCCAGTTCCCACACAACGCACAGTTAAAGTACTCTGACGGCTTCAACAGAGCATCAGCTCTGCACTGTTCTTCCATATACAGATCTCCCACACCTCCAGAGCACGGCGTCATCGTTCAGGAACTAATGTCGCGCCTTGGCAGCTGGCTGAGTCTCTCGGTTGCGAAAGTGAACTTGCGGGGATCTGATGTCACAGCCCTGGGTTAGAATAACAAGGTTGGGGCTGAAGGCGGTGTACTCTGATACAGAGATGCAGGTTAGGACAGATCTTTACCCCCTCTCTCACTCCTCCCCACTGCCCTGCCCAGGGTGGAGAAGCGGTTACACTACCTGTCAACCTGCAGGCTTTACACCGGAGTGGTAGGCTCCACAGAGAGCGAGCGTGTCGTTTCCCATCCACATGACTATGACCAAATCCTCTAACAGTAACAAGCGCCTCAATGGCCCTTTGTAAATGGACTGAAGGAGAGCTCGGATTGTTTCCTAAAATAAGGAGCTGGACAGGATTGGATCAGTGGCGTTGGTTATTTGAGATTACTGTTGATTTGTGGTTATACTATAGTAATGACTCTTTTCATACTCAGGTAAGGTCATGTCAAGGGTTTGTTACACTAAGGCTATACAAATGTTATTTAGTCTGTACTGACTAAGAGTACACAGTAAAGAAAAGGTTTTTTGCCTGTGTTCTTTTATGTAGTTATGTATTTTGCATTGAATACACCTGTGTATACTTTAATCCAGTAAATGTATTTAATGCCAGTTTTGAGCAAACTGAGCTTACACAATTGGCATTTTATTCTTTAGATTTCCAAATTATATCATATTGTAACACTTAACATTTGTATATATTTGCATTGCTTATTATATACAGTGGTATCATGTTTCACTTAAGAATATCCTAAAATCCAAAAGGATACATTAATAACCCAAGCACAACACAACCCCAGTTAAGTGTTTAATCTGGCAAGGAATCAGCCATACCTCAAGTTTATGATTTGGACCAGCTTAGCTAGGATGCCTCCCTGAGTGATAAAACGTATTTTTGATTGCTGCATTATGATGTGATTTCAGGATCATATTAATAGAAAAATAAGGCAAGAGCCAAATTCTTGCCTCTGGTGGGAATGGGCTCTGTGAAGGGTTGTGGGTGCACATGATGAAGCTAGTCAAAATAAGGCCGTAGGCAGCTTCAGACCACACAGACACACAGAGCAGCAGAGCCCAGTGTGCCTGTGGCTGGCAACCTTGGATCTCACTCACTGGGGTTGTGGCGGCCAGACACTGAACACCTCCCATCTGCTGGACACGGAAGAAGGAGGAAGCTAATCATGCACTTCAGGGCAGCACTTGCGGTGAAAGATTTCTCTTAAAGTTGAACAATTCCTTGCCAGTCTTTCTCTCTCTGCCTCCTTATTCACTGCGCCTAATACACCCAGAGGCATGGTAAAGTGGTGAAAGGTGATGACAATGCAGCGGGGCCTGAGGGGGTAGAGGGCCCTATCCAGAGCCCTGGAATTCAAATCATACATGATTAATCAATAGGTCAGGAAATATAGCTTTTTTGCTTCTACATTTTAAACTATATGAAAATGATTTGATCCACTGTGATGAAAATAGAGAACGTTCCACAGCCCCCCCACCGCTCCACAAAATGGTTTAGTCCAAAAATGGGTACATAGATCACTGTAGCCTATAACTGTCATAACAGAGAATAATGTAAAGACAGTTCAATCAAGCCTCAGGAAGGCAATTAATGACAAAAATTGCGTTTATCAGGCCACCAATCTTCCTGAATGTGAAGCGAATACCAGGTGTGCAATTGAGCTTAGTCAGTGGAGCGTTAAATAAAGGTCAATGGGGATTTGCCATTTAATCAACTTGGAAAAGGTAGTCATTTTTTGATAATGGTCCTTTGCTGGTGGATAAGAAGACATTACAAAACTGCAAACCAAGTTTCCCTTGGGGATAATAAACCTACTACTACTACTAAATCTTGAACCATTTAGATAAAAATGCTGTTTTTATTCGATGTTGGTTATTACCTCATGCATATCCATGATAGCACTGTTGCCTTGATCTTGATGAACAACAAGTAACTACTTGTTACTCCCAGTCAAGTTCACTTATATAGAGATGCTTTCAAAATAGGTGTGTGCTTTATTCAGTTGAGTCATATTTAAAGAAAATGTATAGCGATTCACTAGTATTATCACTGTTGCCAGCTTCTGTCATGTAGCCTAAGAACTGGAGAAACTGCTGTTAAAAGTATTCATTTAATATCCATCGATTGCTCTGCAAAATAATGGTGCATTCACAATAACTAGTTTATTCTTGCTATTTGCACAGAAGCAGCATACAGCCCATGCAAAGCTGAAACAGATGGAGATTCTCGTAGCATTTAGCTCCATTCACCCCAATGCATTCTATACTACCTAGCACTCTTGACCTGGTGCTTAAGCATGGCAGTGCTGTTCCTGTTGCATTATGCTGAACGGGAATGGCATAGCTCTCTCTCTTTCATATGGGGAAACCTAAGAACAGGTAGAGCAGCAGTGCCAAGTGAAATATATATACATATATATCAAAAGGGAAACATATCTTTTAATATATTTTATATCTGTGTTACAGCAGAACAACCTTGTGCCATATTAAGGGGCCCATTCACATGGGGCCCTAAATTCCTGACTACGCCCCTGACTACACCCTAACCCACATGTAATACACCCTCCAAAACATGTTAAGTAGAATGTGGCCGTTATTTATATATCGTTTTGATACTTAAACTTAAGTTAAAATGTTATTTCTAACCATCCATTTCATAGTTCTGTAAGAAGATAAATAAAGGTTCACACATATGTTACATTTTCTGAGGCAGAAAGACGTGAAGCACTACTTCTTTAGGTTTTATTTAAACTTTCTAGGTTTGCAAATCACACGTATGCTCTGTGTCATTTCAAATGGCACTACCTTTGATTGCAAGTATGTATTTTCCAACAGGGTTGATTGCAAACTATTAATAGTCACGATGCTAATGAGTAAATAAAAGCTTTGCAGCTTTGTGAATGAAGAGCCGCATAAAGTTTGTTTTCCCATCCAGCAGGAGGAAGCGGCCCCCCACCACATGGGAACACAAACACTTTGCAGCCCACCACTCACACTTTAGTCAGACACTCAAATCCAAATGATGAGATGGACCCCGCGACAGCCAGGGAAAGTAGATTTAATGGTTTATCCGACGGAGAAAAAAAAATCTAGAGCCAAACCCTCTATTATTGAAAAAGTATAAAGCATCACAATGATTTCCTGCTTTGTGTAGACCGCACACAGGAGACCAGCATCATCGAGGCAGCATAGCTCAAAATATAAAAAAAACTGTTTCTTTTTCTCGTTGAATCATTGACCACAAGGCCAACATTGTTAGAGGCAGACGTCACTGACCTGTCAGGTATGTTGTGTGTAGCTTTACCCCCTCCGACACGAGCACCAGCCTTGGAACTCTTGTTGGCTGTCATGGTTACCCGTGAACCCACCATTCATCTGTGGGAAACATACAATGACATCTGTCACCCAAATGTTATGCACACACTGTAGTCTTTAACCAAGGTGTTGTCAGGCAGTGTCCTTCCTGCCCCTATGAAAATGTAATAATAAATGGAAAAATGGATGTGGAAAATCTGATGAATACATATTCTTGTATTGCATTGATCGTTGATCCTATTTGATGGGGTGAGATGGTATGAATGTAGTATGGGTCTTACTGAGCTTTAAGTCATTGCCAAATTCAATAGCAGAATGAATGGCTAAACTTCACTGAATTCCTAACAGATCACGTAAAAAGCATGCAGAGGGACACAGATGCATCAAAAGCGCAATTGCTTTAGTCACAGCTAACCCTGTTTGGAAAGTACCAGTGTTCTTCAGAGGTCTTCAAAAACTCATTATTGAAATTCAATATACCAGCTAATTAGCCGAAGTAAAAAGAAAAAGAAAAAACAGGAAATTGTCTATGCTAGTTGCATTTCTATGCATTTCCCACATTTGCACAAAATGAGCACTGTTATTTTACGATACCAGCTGTAGAGTATAGAAACATGTTCCTTTACAATACATTACTAGCTGTGGAGTATAGAAACATGTTATTTTAGAAATCATTACCAGCTGTAGTGTATAGAAACATGTTCATTTATATATTATGTATAGAAATATGTTCCCTTACATAGAGTATGTAAACAGGTTCCCTTACAATATTTACTTGCTTAAGAGTATAGAAGCTTGTTCCTTTACATGGAGTATAGAAACGTGTTCCTTTACAGAGTATAAAAACATGTTCCTTTAAAGAACATTAACAGCTGTGGAGTATAGATATTCTTTTACAAGACATTACTGGTTGTAGTGTATCGTGTTCCTTTACAATAATTATGAGCTGTAAAGTATAGAAACATGTTCCTTTACATATAATATAGTGACATGTTCCTTTACAATACATTAACATCTTTAGAGCATAGAAACATGTTCCTTAACATCGAGTATACCAACATGTTCCTTTACAAAATATAACCATCTGTAGAGCATAGAAACATGTTCCTTTACAATAAATTACCAGCTGTACTGTATAGAAACATGTTCTTGAAATATATTACCAGCTGTAGTGTATATGTTACTTTCAAATACATTACTAGCTGTACAGTATAGAAACATGGTCCTTTACAATAGTCATTTGTAATTTCAGAGAGTAGTGCTTCATACACATGTTGTGAACTGATTGCTGTCTGAAACATCAACTCTTTCCACAAATAGAATAATGTAAAACCTGGGATTCAGTTTGCCCTTGGTCCTATTTGGTTCATCATTGGTCCACCTTTTATATAATAAATCATTTTTGGAAGAAAATGACTTGATGTTGGAGACCGCAATCAGTTCCCTTTCATGCATTGACGCTGAAAGGGTTAATTGCCCTCCATAATTATTCAACATGAAGTGATTGCTGTGGAGTAATAGAGAGGTCAACTGGAGATGTGGGGATGATAGGTGGAGGGATCATAGGTGGAGGGTGGGAGGGTGCTTGGCCGAGGGACTTGTTTACAGGAAGTTGTTGTATGAAGAAGTCAGCCAACCACCAGTGGAGCTGTGAGCCCTATAGAGATAGATGAGGAGAGAGGCAGCATTCCTGCTGTCAGCTACTTCCTGTAGCAGTGGACTGAACCAGGAGGACTGCAGGGCATCCATCTTCATTTTCATCAAACACAATGTTCACTGATGATGTCAAATTACTAGATTTCAAACTCTGTTCTCTCTCTGTGTGTGGTAGGGGTGTGCAGGCAAAGGTGTTGATGAATCCATGTTGAATATTCAAGTGCAATCGTTGCGTTGTTTAAGAAAGAATCAGTTGCAATGTTACGAAATTGGAGGACAGCCTTCTAAAAAATATTTTTGTTAATGTTAACAAATTCTGGTCTATTATCATCAAAGTCATTAAATAGGCTACAATCATAACATTTTTCTATCATTCAAAACATATTTGGCCATCGATGAGTTTATTTTTATGTTACCTAAACAAACATGGTACCATCAGTGGAAGACTCATAACAAAGGATGCCGCACAATTATCAGAGAATTAGGTCAAAGAGTAAACACCAAGGCGTTAGCCAACTGACTTCCTGAGTTGATACCATCTTCTTACAAAAACTCATAACCTAAATAACCATTTCCTAGCAAGTTTGGGATGAACTTTGAAGTGATTTAAACTAGCTCTTCAATCTCACTCACGGGGTAAACTAACCCTAAAACTAATGCTGACTCATGGCTACAAATAGTGGACATTGTTAGGAATAGTTCGACAGAGCCGATGAGAAGATTTCTTCCTGCTAATTGATGATAGTCTAAGTCCTGATGGTTCGTGATTCTGTTAACCTCAGGCTAAGGTTAAACACGCATTTGGTACTAGCGGTGGATCTAAAGTTCAATTTTTTGCCAGAGATTTTCCACTGGAAAAGGTGCCATTAAAAATGATTCCTTACTGTACAGCTGTCCAAAGCTGTAAAGAAGTTGGATTTTTCAATACTTAAAGTCATTTTCTTGTGTCGTTTCTGTAACTTCTCTTTGCAGGGGTAAAAGGTTCTGTACACATATTTATAATCTTAACTGTTCAGGAAATATTTATGTTAGGGCTACAAAGATACTTAAGTAACATTAAAGCCATTTTAGAAATACATGCTATTACCGGTCCATAAATGGTAGGCCTACGTGTACTGCCATGAGCATCAAGTATAGAGATATGTAAACTGGTTATGAGGGCTACAAGGGCAAATTAATGGGCTCTGACTAAAGGAGTCTATTGGGCTGCAAAGAAAGAAGCCATTGTCTTCACCATATCCTTGAAAGAGACTTAGTTAAAAAGTAAGCGTTTTTATCGGGGACAAGGGGGTGGAGGGGTAACTCGCAAATATCAGGAGAAGGCCTTTGTGTGTGTATCCGTCCATGAGGCGAAACGTGAACACGCATGTCCTTGACCTCGTCACATTTTTGACAGAGCGACTGACACACAGATCACCCTTGTCGTGAGCAGGAATGCGCCAATATTTGCCATGTCCATCAGCTGCATTGACAACATTTAAGAAGGTTTTAAGAAGAGACTGAACAAACAGCAGACAACTTTTTTCTCACACACACACACACACCCTAAAACCCAACACACACACACACACCTGCATTGCATCATAGAAGCAGTCCTCTCAAAGTAAATCATTATCCTTTTAATAAACTGCTGTCAGGCTGCTTACTCCTGCCTTCACAGAGGCCAGCCTCCCATGGCGCTCGAGAGAACTCCATTTAATTTCATTAACAACACACTTGCTCCCTGAGCACACACAAACTCTGTCTCTCTCTCTCACACACACACACACACACACACACACACACATACACACACACACACACACACACACACACACACACACACACAC
>JAOPUA010000037.1:10400463-10414712 GCA_027122455.1 Trisopterus luscus | reverse complement strand
CACTTCCTGTGGGTTGTTGTTTGGTGCGGTGGTGTGGGCGGGGCCGCGCCCGGCCCGATCCCCAGGCTACACAGCCTTTATGTGGGCCATTATATGGTTCCCATGCATTAAATATTACACACATGGACTTTGCATGTGATGTACTGAACTGGGGCAGGCCATTCATCCTCCAAAATAAAAGCATATCATTAAAATTCTACTTCACAATAATTTTTTTCACATATGATTCACAACATGTTTGGAATGCAGTTGGAATGGTTAGAGGACAAAGTTATTAAAGTTATAACTAGATAGATATATTAGGCTAGGGTACATTAGACTATAACGTAACATCTTGATTTCACAATTCATTTTTCGGGCATTTTTCGGGAGTCTTTGACATTTTGAATGAATTAAAAAGTACACAAAATACCCTATAGTTCAATTGTCTAAAAGTTGTAGTGTCCACAATAATATTTTTTGTCTGTCTGCTAAAATGTCATGAAGACATTGAGTTTCCATCAGTACCGTTTGTTGCAGGCCTAAGATGGTATATTCTTTGGAAACTCACTTAATGCATACATACCATACAAATCCAAGTGCCTTAAAAGACGGACATCCTAGGTTTAAGCATGTTGCTGGCAGTTACTTATTACCCGGCCTAAGTAGCATTCCTCTCCCCTAAACATATTCTGCCATCACACTGCTCTTTGCACCCAGGTTGGAACCAATCCTTGTCCCTCTTTTTCAGCTCTTATAAACGTTATATCCTTGCATAGTTTCTCTCTGTGGGATCAGGAAAGGAACTGTACGGAGGATAAGGACATGCACAGCTGGAACGGCGAAGGCATGTGGAAAACAGGCTTATGTCTACGGTGAGCAGCGGAGGAGACGTGGGCAGGATTGGGGGGTAGAGAATGTGTGTGTGTGTGTGTGTGTGTCACTTCATAGTGTACTTCTGACACACAAGACACACACACACACACACACACACACACACACACATGAGATAGGAGACACAACATGGAGGCCTGCCATTCAATAAACATTTAAGTGGCCTACAACTAAGTTTGTGTTGTGCTTCAGTTCAGAGGCACCTGACCTACTGACTGGTTACAAGTATAGGTTACATAGACCAGGAAATTCCTCTTGTAGCTTTCAACTCACTATAACAATTTTTTTACTCTTCTAAGAACTAAAAGATCTAACTGATTATCTGTATTAATTAGGCCGGCAGTTTAGGTCCTTATCTGTATCAGGAATTTGTGCAGCTATTCAAATACAGCAATTTATCAAAGGGGAAGGTTTTATTATGAAAGGGACGGGGACATGTGTAGTGTCTGATCCACATCAGCCTAGTCACAGTTTACTTCACAAAGAGGCTTTTGACAGCAAGTGAGCCAAACGGAATGTCATGCACCATCTATTCCTAAAATCCATAGAGGCTTCTGTAAACACCACCACCAGTGCTGTTCACACTCACAGGAACCCACACTCCTCACGCTATGACTGACAAGACGCATCACATGATCTAACCCACTCATCCTCTCTAAAGGAGGCAGTATTGAAAGGAGCCATTCTGCAGCCATGAAAAAAAAAAATTCAGATAAGATTTGAGTTGTCTGTTAAACGTGTGGGTTGCAGAGGATCAGAGAGGTAAATCTCATTAGGTCAGAGGACCTAAGATGGGCCAAGGTGATCACGGGTCAATAGGTCCCAATAGGTTAGGGACCAATAGGTGGAACAACTCTTTCCACCAAAATATACATAGAATCCAAAAGACATGTGTCCAAACAATGGGAATCTAAACACTTGAATGCAAATGTGTTCACTTTTGAACACATTTGACAAGTACCACAACATCCCTGCAAAAGCAATAAAACATTGTTTTTTTAATCGGTTTTCTTTTCTTAGGCTTCCATTTATTGGACTCTCACTGCTATAGCCACACACCTGGTAAATTGATCATAAGATTTCGTATTAACAATACTGCTATACATAATAA
Organism: Trisopterus luscus; assembly: GCA_027122455.1. Lineage (NCBI taxonomy): Eukaryota > Metazoa > Chordata > Actinopteri > Gadiformes > Gadidae > Trisopterus > Trisopterus luscus. The sequence continues at coordinate 10,412,728 of JAOPUA010000037.1, read as the reverse complement.
CTGAGAGATTACGTTACCAATTGCACACTAGCCTACAGGTCGTCTACAGTAGATGTTCAGCACAGCTGTCAACACACTCAGGTGACTATCGTATTTTGGTTCTCTATGGTATAAGTCTAACCATTAGGCGGAGGGAAGATAAGAACTTTCTGAGTTTCATATTGACAGCCGAGTCCAATTATAGTCTTTGATTTGACTCACGAGCATCAATAGCATCATTGTTGTCACATACAATTCAAGTAGTAGCCTAGTAGAAGTAGTAGAAGAAGAAGTAGCAGTAGTAGTAGTAGTAACGGTAGTAGTAGTAGTAGTAGTTGCAGTAGTAATAGTAGTATAAGTAGTATTAGTAGTAGTAGTAGTAGTAGTAGTAGTAGTAGTAGTAGTAGTAGAAGTAGGCTACTTTCTCACGACTAAACAACAATTACACATTTTTCTACCGAAAAGAGTTTGGGGTTGTAATGTGTATCAATCGTGTTCAATAGTAGGTTGAGCATCGTTCAGAGAAATGCCAGCAGCACATTAATATTCGCTACTCGCTGCCACTCTTTGTTACACCAAGGCTGCTCTGAAAAGAAGTTCAGCCAACCCCATTACATTGTAACAAATGTGATGACCAAATATGGTCACATTGAGTCGGTCAGACCCAAAACGCACCTTGCGAATTGTTTCTAGTAATTTTAGCACTGTCACTTTGTTACATTTCTTCTTTTCGATCATTTAAGCCAGTCGAGAGGAAATGCATGTCTGATAAACAGACCCTGTGGAAATCGCAATCATTAATTCAGAAAAGCAATGGTCTTTACCTCGTAATTTGCGCTCACATCCATGACTGTTTTCACAATGTAATTCCCTGAGGCGCAGAATTCAGTTGTTCTTTGTTTTGGAGAACCGTTTGCCGGATACCTGCCTTTCTCAATAAACTGCGAGTCATGACTTTAAAACAAACTCGCTGCCTCGTTCCCCGGGCAGAGAGTTGAAGGCTGGACTTGTTGCTATGGTAATGGGTTGTTTGCCCCCCGCTTTTTCTAGGATTAGGCCTCGCATTCAGGCTGCCTTGTTTATTGTCATATTGGGCCAGTGTCTCTGGGAAAGAATTATGCATATATTAACTCATGGAATAGGCAAATGCATCTGGAATGATGCATTGCAAATAAAACAGCAATCTCTAAAAGTCGTATTAACCCTTTACATTCATATTCTATTGTAGACCTATTGTAAGTGAGCCAGCAAATTCATTAAATAGCGTTCCATATAGATGAGCAATAATAGAGAGGTACACTTTTGGCATCATAATAGATGCATCCCTTCCACCAGTGATGACCAACTTTTGTCTTTTTGTAATTTTAACCATTATACCATCATAAAAGATTCTCTATACCCCTCACCCATAACATTGTAATCACACTCAATGTTGTACTATATCTAGTCTTCTGGGACTTGTTATCATCCGAAGGTCTTGGGAACAGGGAAGTCGGAAAACGCAGAAGCAACTCATCACAGTTTAAGCAAGAAGTCTAGAGCGCTGCCACTGTATAACTATTACCTTCAGCTCTCTTCCCAGCCTTAAAAGTACCCGTCAAGAATGCTTTCCTGAAGGAGAACTTGAATCGTCCCTGTGAAGCCTTTGGAGGGAGGGGCAGCCTGGCCATACATTTATGTTCTTATGCTTCTGTGAAGGAACCATTGGACACTACAGTTTTTTCCCCGAAAGCGGCCGGGTGCTTTTGTTATCTGACCTTGGAACATATCTCCGTAATAAAGCGATTAGCACTATATTCATGCTTACTGTCAAACGCACAAATCCAATGATGGCTATGAAAACATTGGCTATGAAAACACTTTACTCTGGACCTCAGTAGGTTTATGTTATTTCCTGCAACATCTGGCCTGACTCTTTCACTACAGAGGTTTTGGTGTTGTAAATCTGTTGTAAGATCATTGCATGATCCTTGTATGCATATATTATGGACCTACTAAGGTCATTCAGGCTAATGCTATAGCCTCATTGGAAATATCATGTTCTTGTTTATTGAAGAGAATAATTGCATCCAGTGAAAGTAGAAAGTTGAAGAGAAATGCTCTGTTAAATTCTCCAATATTGACTTGTTTCAAGGTTGTATTTCAGTTGCCATTGTGTTGTCATTTCAGGAGTATCACAGACATGTAAACAATTCCCTCAGAGCAGTTGGTTATAAGTTAACCGTTGCTACAGTCTATAGGCCACAGAAAGGCCTCAACCACTGCTCGTCTCATAGACTCTTTACAGTTGATGAAACCCATGACCCATGGACTGAACAGCTACCAAATGCATGATGGGGCATTTTCAATCACCCAGCATAAGGTGTAGGAGTGAACAGTATTTCTAAACCACTCACCCTCTATACCTGGTCTTAGTGCAAACATGCTCACACGCACATGTGCGTGCTCACATGCACACACACACACACACACACACACACACACACACACACACACACACACACACACACAAACACACCCATACACACACAGCAAATAGTGGCAAGTCATCATTGGACCAAATGATGCTCACTGTGATATTTAACAACTGGGTTGCTGATGCTTTTGCCATGCAAAGTTCAGTTTGCATGATTATATGGAAGTCAGTCAAACTGTTTCAAATTATGCCCAGTCACTCAATTGATTACACCCCCAAAAATGTGGTTCCTTTGTACAAAGGTTTTGTTCGATTTGTGATTGACTCAACTTGAATACAACTTACATATACAGTATATTGATGTCACCATTGTTTTCATTACACAGTTGACAAAGTAAATTGTAGGGGAACCATTCCTACTCACCATTGTGGAAACAAAGCAGGCTACACTCGAACAAAATGTGTTAGGCTTAGTTACACTGAATAAAAAACATCATGAGTTAAATAGTTTATGATTTGATTGTTGATTGAGGATAGAAAACTGATATGTCTGCATAACACGCTCCTCTAATAAAATAGGCCCATCTCACTTTTTTTCTTTGGGTGCAATAAAACAAATAACAGTTTCACCTCTATGATAAGGTATATTGGGGCGTATTGGGCGGAGCTTGTAGCCCTATGGATTGGCTTCACCCACTGGCCAAACCTTAACAAGTAGAGAATAGGATAGGTTTGTTGACACAAGAATAAATCAATGTGAACATGAACGTCTGTTAAAAGGACCACAATAGGTACGTGAGTGAAGCGCCCCCAGTAGGTGGCCCTATCTAAATACATCTACTAGCAGACGTTGACCGTGACTTATTTACTAAATACTACTCTTTTCCAAAGCAGACCAAATGGCAATAACTTCAAACGTGTGTGGCAATGTTGATCACATCACTTTGATTTCGTGTCTTTTAAGTGTGGTTGTAAAAATGGAGTTTGTGCACTGGTCATTATGAATTACCCATATGCCAATTAAGCTACTAATTATTGTATTTTTATTACGAAATAGTTATCTAGCAACACTTTATGAAATACGAGACGTACCTGATTTTCTTTATTTGTAAATTTCTTCAATAATCCATTCTTATAAAGAGGCTCTGAGGCTGTCTGCCTGACTAGTCTGAAAGCTAAATTTTCTGCGCAGAAAGTTATCTTCTCTGTAACGGTATGCACTCCAAAAAAAAGAAAAATGGACTGAACAGGAAATGATGACGGCCACTCCGTGTAAATCAGTTAGTTGCGAATAAATCACAGCTGTTTCATTGTCAAATGTTGTGGCTGCTTTTCCACACTCCAAACACTTTGTATCAATTGAAATCTCCAAGTTAGAAGCCGATTTGTCGATTGGAATGCAAGAAAAATAGGAACGGGCGAAAAATAAGCAAAGGGTTCGAAAAAGTCATATTCAATCATCACTGGTCGCATTTGAGGGGTAGCCTACATATTACTTTTTTGGTTGGTTTCTAAATATTTGTAGTAAAAGTTATGTGAGCATTTTATTTTTTTCTTTATAATTAGGATTAAAAGATTTGAACCTAAATAGGCTACTTTATTTTGTGAAAAAGGTAAGACATTTCCGATAGCCCAGCGTGAGTGAGGGGGAATACATAGGCTATAAATGTTTTACAAAGGATCAATGCCACATCAACATGGCATACATTATGGGTTTAATGTAGTCTACAGTCCTGTGCAATGTAACTAGACACTGAAATCAGTAAGCAACGATGGGTTTGTTGGCAGTTACTTCCTACTAGCGCCCCCTGGTGGAATCACGTGACATGTCCAAAATATATTGACGCAAGAAAATGTTAAAGATGGGAGCAGCCCTACAATGCCCAATTAACGAAATACGACGAATCGGGATAACCAAGAAAGAATAATAATAAAGAATCACAAATATTAAATTTAAATTTTATTTTATTTTAAATCAAATTGAATCACATTTTATAGTTAAAAACACTTCAATTGGTATTCCATCATTCTTTCTCATCACCCTAACTTAAACAAAAATAATAGCGGCCCTTCATAGCAGCCCAAGTAACTTTAATAAAGGTTAGCCCAATACAATAAATATATATGAGAAAAGAAAACAGTTTAACACACATTACAACATCCTGAATAGAGAAGAATTAGCACTACTATTTTTACTATGACAACACATGAATCATTGCATTTACTGCTATGTTTGAATTGGAATTAAGTCAATATGTGTGTAATAACACAAGGTAAAGGGTGTGACAAGGAATTAAACGTTAAATTTTCATGTGGTATGGATAAGCGATTGAAAACAATTGTAGAAAATATTTCTTACAAAACATGCATTTTCAAGTCAGGCTTATACAAACACTTACCAGGCTTGCAATTTTGCTCTACATTTTTAATGAGTCAAAACAACACCTTGGTTCGGTGCTGATCGAATGATGCCACTGGAAAACCCCTCTACCAAACTTTTGGTTGTCAAAAGCCGTGATTGATATCTATTCCACAAAATAGTTTACTCTTAAATTGGAAGCCATTGGCCAATTTTAGTAACAATATTTTCAACTTAATTAGGGACCATTCAGATACAACTGATAGGATAAGTCACATTAGTCAATTCTGCTTACTTGAAATTGCCTCTTTCATTAATGTTAACTTGGCACTTATAGGCTTGGACAATAGGCAGGGACTGGATTTTTCAACAATAGAAATGATCTATCAGGGAATGTGAAATATGAATGGTATACAGCCTAGTCATATACAGCCGTCACTGGATGCCAAAACCCTTCAAGAGGACATGTATCAGATCACACACAGGGCACAAATCTCAAATAGGAGGGTTTGTGGAAGCAGAGGGGGAAAAGGAGAGGAATAAATAAATGGTGGGGTTCACAGTACTTCAGCTCCACCCTAAAACTCCTGTGGATTTCAAGGGAGCAGTTTAACTGAGAACAACGTGGCGATCAAATACAGACTTCCTCTGTTCCTGGACTTGCCTTCTCCAGCGTTGTTGGGCATGCTCTACTTTGTTCAACACATTCGGTCGAGAATGTGAGCGTGAAAGAACATTGTGAGCATTGGCAAAAGGCTGTTGGTCCTGAAAGAAAAAACATAAAAATGGAGCAGATTAGATTGGATACAGTTACTTAAGGACCGCGTGATCACTTAACTGTCATAACCCCTTTAACTCCTAAATTATAGACCACACCGTTTACTGTAGGAAAGGCAGAGCTTCAGCAAAACCCTACATAAGAATTCAACAGCAACCCTTACCCCAACATCATCATCATTTTGGATGAGCTGGGAATGCCCAAAGAGACGTCTTTTCAGCATGGGCTCCAGCAGAGTCAGGTACACCATGTACAGAAGCAGCAGGCCAAGGATTGACAAGTACATTATAATTGTAACCTGAGAATTGAGGGAGATTAATAATTAGTTCATACCACAGTAGCAAGTTAATTATTTACACATCACCATACCCAATAATGTTTGCAAGAGACCCTTAATGGACATCCCGTCTCGCACACATTCAATATGCTTACTTTGATGGTTCCTGAGCTCCTCTCTTCATATTTACATTCACAGCGTAAACAATAAGCCTCCACATCATTCCCGTCTACCGGCATGGGTTCGACCACATGAAGACAGTTGCTGGAAAATATAGGATAGAATGCAGTAAAAAAAAAAAAAAGGGGGGGATAGTATAGCCATATAGTCAGTCATTAGATTTAGATGTTGATAAGCACAACTTACCAATCTTTAAGGGAAGCATTTTGCTTATAAATCTGTCCTTCAATATTTCTATAAGGCGGGCAGATGCATTTACAGCGAATGTCCTCCGAGTTCTGTAGAATAAATACAAAGTGTAACGTTAGTTTATTCTGGAATGTGCCATGCAATACGATCGGTTTCCGATAATACAGTACATCTTACTATTTGGGAGCCACATATATCCCCTGACATTACACAATAGTTTATCTGAACACATTGACTGAAGCAGTTCAAAGGCAGCCATTACTTACTGAGAATTTGCTAAACTAGCTAGCTGGCTATACTCTTACCTTCGCACCCGCAAATGACAACAGCAGAAAACCAACCAGAGATACAACTTCCAATGTGATAAATGCTTTCATTGTCTTAAATGTGAAACGTCGTTATCGTAGCGCAATAACAAGCTACGGCTTGATTCTTGGGGTCTAAAATATTCCGCACTCACTATCGATATCTAGTTCTGCCAAGCACAACAGCCGAGCTTCCGGTCAGCTGACTGGCGTCTTCCGGTATTTGGTTACAGTGACGTAATCTATTGATATTTTGCAGGGGTTTTGGACAGTAGGCCAATCTCACACTGAATAAATCGTATTATGTATTCCAATAAAATACTTACAATTGAATGTACTAACTAATAAATAACACAACGCAGTTTACCATTTTATTTACAAACGTTAGATGTACAAAGACACTGCACTAAGACAGAAGGCAATAGAAGACAGAAGACAATAAAGAAATTCTATTTTTACAAAACGTAACTTTCATAGGAAATCATTCATTCCTAGGACTATTTGAATTTATGTAGCTCTATATATCTATTAATATCGCTCCAACTCATTTGACATTCAAATATGATTTGTTTTGTCTTTGGTTGCTGGTTCATATTCAAATGTTAATACATTGTCCTCCTGAGAGACACTTTCTTTATGTTTCACTATAGCCTAAGAAGAGCCACTATGGATAGTCATTGATAATTGACAGAATTCAGTGGGTTACAGTGGCAGCCAAAATATAAACATGAACATGAAGCATCAATACATTGGAAAGTGTCAATACTATATGTGTCGCAAATGTAGTCGCTACCCAACAATACATTATCATTTAATCTAAAACTTTTTACATCATATACAATTTTTTGGAGTATAAATGCTTTTGTGATGACACTACATACTGTACATTGTAGTGCTATATCATTCGGAAAAAAAACGTATATCTTTTTGTGATAAATGTGTTTCCGGTATCTATCAACTTTTTTTCAACACTAATTGCAAAACATACAGTAGTGTACAAGTCGGTTATAGCTAAATATACACTCATTGTATGATATCTTATCTAGGTACCATTAATGAGTGTGCTATGTCATGTATTAGTAACATTCTCTTAATGTTGTGTTTTGAATATTCAGCATTAAACACAATAAAACACCCATCCGATCCCACTAATATAAAAATAAGACTTTATACAAATCTTTTAACACGAATGTTAACACAATCATACAAGAGCAGATGTCTCTTCCTTTAAATCCCTAGAGCTATACCCAACATCATTTTGTAAGGCTTTTTAAAACACATAATAAAAAATACATAAGACATTTTGAAGTGTCTGAGGCTACCAATGTGCTCGTGGTCTGTAGCATAATGAAAGAAACCAATCTATCCATTCAAACAGCATTTAAAAAAAATATAGCGAAAGAAAAATCAAAGCTCCACTAGCTTGACTTGCTTGTGTACTTTCTCCTTTGGGTGAGTACAGTCCACTTTAGTATTGGTCATGTAAAAGTAGTATAGCAAGTAAAGCACATTTGTTTTAATTGCTCAGTAAGTTGAAAGGTTATGTGGCCAGTGTCTAATAAAAATATGTAAAGAACTATTCACAAATCCACTGGCTAAGTTCACCTTAATCTAAGGGCGTAAAAATCTCAGGACTTTAGAGCGAAGGAATCTGATGAATGACTTGGGGAACATTTCCCGGGACTCTTGGGCTGTGTAGTTGAAAAAGTTCTGTGGATGGGCCAAAACATCAAACAACGCCTTCATGAGTTTCTTGTCCTGTAGAGAAAATGTATGCCAAGAAGTCAAAACACTAGTGAGTACCACTTAACACCAATAGAGGGAGTCCAACACACACTGCATGGTTTTATACAGAGTATTATCAATTATCAAATAGATCATAATGAAGTGAAAGTAACATACTTTTTATGTAATTTAAATGAATCAGTCAGTAATCAGAACTTGCACAAAGCAAGCCCCCTACGTGGCTTATCCACATTTCTGAAGCATCTCTGAAAGCATAAAACAGCTTGGTAATACATCTTGGCAGAATGGTGGGGGGGGGTGGGGGGGAGCATAAAGGTAATATTCCCCAGAAACAGAAAACAATAATTTCCGTAAATATAGGTTTGGCTACTGTGTATACGTTTAAAAATGAGCTACAGGTAATGCTTCGTTCTACTTTGAAATTTGCATTCCTGGTTGGAACGTATGTTTTTGGTCTGTATGATTCAATGTTGTCAGGGTTGACCCCGCCCACTGCCAGATCTCCCAATATAATATTCTGCTCGGTTTGTTTTGCGTTCTGTTCATTCAGTGGCCTCCACCCCGCAACCCGGCCGAGATAACTCTCGCCAATATTGTGAAATTGGGCTGCAGTACCCATTTTAAAAGCTCAGTGTCAATAGAATACAGTGAATTATTTAAAACTCACAGATGTGATTTGACTATATCTACGGTAGTCATCATTCATCTTAAAATCAGGTGTTGTTTAGAACTGCCACGGTTAGAATTTACATAGACCATACCTTGAGAATTTCCTGGTGATTTTCTGAAGCATATAATCTTCCATCTCTGACTATATCTTCGATTAACTCTTGGTAGTCCTCTGCAACAAAGAAAGCACACACAAAGGCAATGCCTGAACATTCTTGAAGTCTTTTGCGTAACCCCAACCGAGGAACAACATGTACACACCGCATTTCACCCATGCCCACTTCCTCTCACCATCATAAGTCACATATGGGACCTGGAAGCCTTTGCCACTGTTTCCCTCATTGGACTTAAACTGAATCCATAGTCTCTTGGAGCGAGACGTGAAAGCAATTGGCCGCTCGTACGTCTGACAGGTTTCGTAGGTTGTCACAGAGTTGGAGAGAGCTGGAAATTGTGGAAATTCATTGTATTTAGTCATTTGGAGGAGTCGGATCCAAAGTGACAGTCAATGTAGAAAATCATACATCAAGAGGCAGGTACATGGGGGTAAAGCATCTTAAAGAGCCAGTGAACCCGCTGTTTCAGATAGAATGCGAACACTATGAGATAAAAGAGAAAATTAGTTATAGGAAAGAAGCGGGGTATTTTATCCCCATGGTTAAAACGGTCTGATACTTTCTTAGTACAGTTGTTGTGTATTAGCATTATAATAAGCAATAGCCTAACCCTCACTCGGACCTAGACATTAAATATATCGCTGGTTTTGTGTTCACTGGCTCTTTAAGTAAGCAGCAGAACGCCTACAGGTAGGCTGGGATCGAACCCCAAACCTTTGGGCTGGGAGTTGAACACTGCAACAACTGAAATCAACATTTAAAACCCGCTCTGAAATATTTTAACCGGATATGCAGCATCTCATTGTCATTTGGACATTCAAAAAAAAGATAAAATAAAATGTATTCTTTCCCAGCATTGGCTAAACTAATGTTTTGCGAATGAGACTCACAGCTTTTTCTCATAACCAGATAGTCTCCACACTCATCCTCAATGGGCAGGAAGATCTCGGGGACCACGATGAGGATCCTGCGTTTGGGAGGTGGGTTGATAGTCCAGGTGCACTCCACGTTGGCCGGGTAGTTTCCCGGGTAGTTGGGCGACTCGATGTAGCCACTGAAATCTCCCAGCTCTCCGCCACAATGCCGGTCTGTGAAGTCACGACACCGTGTTAATCGATGGCCATCAATCACCCGGAGCAGGTAACTTGCTCTGCAGAGTTACGTCAGAAGAGACTTCATGCTGCAATGCCGCGTACGATCCGAAACAGTCGGCACATACTTTTACACTGCATGATGTTGGTGGAGCCGTCAAAGTCTGTAGTGGTGTTTCCGGGGCAAGCTGTGCAGTAGTTTTGTCCAAACTCCACTTGGTACGTTCCCATGGGACAGCGGATACAACGATGTGTGCTTGTGTTGTAGTAATGTCCTGGGGAGCACTGGACTGTGGGAGCCAAACACAGTTAACCCTGGATTACAAAATATGCAATGGATGCAATATCTGTACATGGGCAGAAGAGGGCAGCGTAGTTCTTTTTGTCAGGACCCTCTGATCCAAAACTGGAAAGAGTTTCTCACCTTTGGTCTCACACTGCTGGAAGGACACAGCAGAGGGGTGCTTGGTGACCAGGTTTCCCCCACAAAGAAAACAAGATGTACGCCCGACTTCTGGTTGGTAGGATCCCAGAGGGCAAGACACGCAGGGGATGAAGCCATCATGAGAATAGTGACCCTCCGTACACTGACCTGCACACACACAGACACACACACACACAGATTTTGCCGCAACTTGCCAAACATTGTTCAACCCTTAGATGAAACGTGAATAAGAAGAGATTACTTTGTTCTGGGTTTTGATAAAAAAATAGGAACTGGAATGCATTTCACTTTCACATTAAGTCAAAACAATTACAAAAAACAATTGTCATACTTTTACACTGAAAGAATATATAGAGTTATATAATGTTATATAAGATTTTTAAAAAGCCAAAAGAAATAAAATATATCTTAGTACACTGAAAACATAACAGAAGAGAAATCCCCATTCACATCTTTGGGCAGTGCACATGGTCACATGTTGCAGGTTCTGCAAAAGATGCAGAAACATGCTCATGCTATGGATACCATCCAAAGCAGAGGCTTCTGGATACGAGCGGTCCTTTGTTCCCCTAGGGAGAAAGTTCACCGCTTTGTGGTTCTGATAGGAGCTTTTAGGGGAAACTAAAGTTAAACGGAACAAGATTGATATTATGCCCTTCTATCTTCTCGTGGGTAAACTGCTTTTATGCGAGACCTTAAGAAATGGGTTGCTGTTGTGAGTCTGCTGATAATGATTCTTGTTTAGTCTGTTGGTGAGAAAAGGCAGAGATGGGATCTGGGACAGAGCCACAAAGTGACTGCGATAACAGCTACATAACATGGTGGCTCATTTTTCTTTTCATTCAGAACTAAGAAGAGGCCAGTAAGCCTTTTGAATTCAAATTCATCTTCACCAATCTAAGCTGCAGCTCTTTTAACTTTACACAAAGCAGAACATCTGCCAGTAAGATTATCATCAAGCCAGCGGCCCATCCTGGGTGATTTATTCATTCATAACAGGAAGCATTTAAAAATGCGCCCATATTAAGATATGAAAAAATCTCTAATCCATGATAAATCACACTTTTGTTTTCAACAACAAAAGGTTTTTTTTCTCAAACCACAATCGAGAATGGAACTATTTATGTCCTTAGTAGTGATTGAAGCTGAGGTACACCCACATCTTGACTGTACACACACACTGCCCAAAGAGACATGCTCTAGTTGTGGACCTAGACGTCTCCGAGGAATCTCAACGGTGCACCATGCGTCGTGCTACAACACCGAGACACGAGTCACCCACTTCTATCTTGTAACTTTCCTGTCACTCTTCAAATGAACAGCCGTCTCATTTCTGTTTGTCTTCACCAAAATATGCAGTCAATAGGTCTGTGGGGTCTGGTTGAAGCGAAGCCGTGTAAGTGGTGGTGGTGGTGGTGCAAAGAGTGCGTCTCCTACCTCCACACTCGGAGATGTTACGAGCCCCGACCACCTTGGAGTCCGCTTTCCCTTCAGGCCCGGGACAGAGCTCGCAGGACATCTGCCCCTCGTCGTCCTGATAGGTTCCAGCTGCACACAGGACGCACCTCCCCTGGTCCCCGTCATAGAAGGTCCCCACAGAGCAGCTCACTGAGGGACGGGTGGGGAGGGACGCACGTTATTGCTGTGACATATCAAAGCCTGAGATCAGAATAAATATCAAGGAGGGTTGGGGGCAATGAGTCGGGGAGGGGGGG
>JAOPUA010000037.1:10326173-10338677 GCA_027122455.1 Trisopterus luscus | reverse complement strand
GTGTGTGTGTGTGTGTGTGTGTGTGTGTGTGTGTGTGTGTGTGTGTGTGTGTGTGTGTGTGTGTGTGTGGGTGGGTCTTATCCTTTTCTTCGAACTAAGCAATGTTATCGACATTAAGTTTAAAACTAACTTCAACTGTAACTATTAGTTGCTGAGAGAGTGTCTACCTAACAAGTGATTTCAACCTGCTGTGTCATTATTCCCATAGTACAACCTCCCCCTGGAGCTCATTAACAGACAGAACCTGACGGAGTGGATGGAGATCCTCAAGACTGTAGTGGACAGAGATGTGCCTCCAGTGAGTTAATAAAATGAATTAGTCATGGGATTATGCTTCCATGATTAGGTGCCTAGAAAACCACTGAGTTCCTTGCATTCATTCCCCTTTCCCTCCACCAGTGTCAAAATCCACCTAACAAAAGTGTGGCTTTTTTTCACAGGAGACCATGCAGGCAGATGAGGAAGAGAGGCCTGAGCTACCCTGGTGGAAGTGTAAGAAGTGGGCTCTTCACATCTTGGCAAGGCTGTTTGAGAGGTAGACATCACATTTATGTTTATACTCGAAATGTTGTAAAACAGATTTTTTTTTAAAACTGATATTACTAAAGGACAAAACTCTTTCCAGGTATGGAAGCCCTGGAAACACAACCAAAGAGTATGCAGAGTTTGCTGAACTATTCCTTAAAGGATATGCAGTCGCTGCACAACAGGTGTGACTATATTTTTTTGAGTTGGAGTGACTATATGCTTTGATAAATGTGATTGGACAGTAAGGGTTATGATACCGTGGACTGTAACATATAACCCTTTCTATTCCTGACTAGGTGCTGCTCAAAGTGTTGTATCAGTACAAGGAGAAGCAATACGTGGCCCCCAGGGTACTCCAGCAAACACTTAACTATATTAACCAGGGCATCGCACACGCAGTCACCTGGAAGAACCTCAAACAACACATCCAGGTTTGAATGCATACATTTCTCCAGAATGCTTACACAACAGCTGTCATGAGCAATGGTGGGATATCTTGTTGTATCTAAGCAATAAATGTAAAGGTCTGTACTGCTTGTTGAATCATGGGCGCTAAGGTCAAGCTTGCGTCATCATTTGTAGGATCTTTGCATACTTTAGTTTGGTTGAATAATACGGTTATTCTGTGCTGTACTGAGGGGAAATGGTGAAATACAGAAATGTTGTTTCAAAATCACAGATGCTTTGATGAAACCATGACCATGCCACTGTATCCAATCTGACACGCCTTGTTTCTGCTTGACCTTCTTCAGGGCATCATTCAGGATGTGGTTTTCCCACTCATGTGTTACACAGACAGCGATGAGGAGCTGTGGCAGGAGGACCCATACGAGTACATCCGCATGAAGTTTGGTGAGTGGTGCCGGAATGACACACAAGACGCGTCTTAATCATTATCTCTGGATCCTATAGATGAAGCTGCTGATGAACACATGGTTTTAGTGAGGCCCTTCTAATGCGTCACCTACCTTCTTTTTTTTTTTTCAAAGATGTGTTCGAGGACTTCATTTCCCCCACTACTGCGGCACAAACGCTGCTCTTCACTTCCTGCAATAAGAGGAAAGAGGTGGGTTTACTGAGCTTCGATCAACAGAGCATGTGACTCAATTAATTCATTCATTGAATGATGCTCTTTGAGAACCGCCTATGGATATGTGACTGGTTGAAAAGACAATTCTTCCTTGGGCTAAAGCACTGACGACTGGGTTTTCTTTGTCCTGTTCAGGTTCTGCAGAAGACAATGGGCTTCTGTTACCAGATCCTCACCGACCCTGCCTGTGACCCCAGGAAAAAGGACGGCGCCCTTCACATGATCGGGTCGCTAGCTGAAATCCTGCTCAAGGTAAGGTTGGCGCAGAATGTCTGTAGCCGTGTTCAGGTGTTTCCTTGTGCTGCAAGCTTTTTTCCTAATGCTATTCCTCTATATAATATTTGACGAGGCTATTTTAGCAATGATTTCGAGAATTTACCTCGTCACTAGCTTTTGTTCATATTCTATCTTTTCATTCACTAACAAAGTGGAGCATCTTTAAGCAAAAAATATTTGTTTAAAATGACAGGTCCTGTCAACTTTTTTTTAAATTGTTTTTGGGCCTATGCAATAATTGATGGCTTATGTGGTGTTCTTCCTTCGTTCCTTTTACACAGAAAAAGGTTTATAAGGATCAGATGGAGTTTATGCTGCAGAATCACGTCTTCCCTCTGTTCCGCAGTGAATTGGGCTACATGAGAGCCAGGGTAAGAAGTGTTAATTACTATGCTCGGGTCTATTAATGCTGTGTTAAAATAAGTCTGTCTACCTGTCCATTCCTGAGTCACGTCTATAACCCCAGCCTCCTCCTTAATAATGTCGACATTCATTTACTTTAAAGCAAGTAGGTAATAGCCTCATTTAAAAAGCCTCTTGCAAAATATAGGCCTAAAAATATATATATAAGTTGAAAGCATTTCAAATTATAAATGATGCTTGTATCCAAAACGTCTTTAACACCAAGAATGCATTAATTTCTAATCATTGGAGGCCCTAGTTGGAATAATAGTTTTGTTGTTTAATTGTATTATTTTTCATTGAATACACAGGCCTGCTGGGTTTTGCATTACTTCTGTGAGGTGAAGTTTAAGAGCGACCAGAACCTGCAGACGGCTCTGGAGCTGACCCGCCTGTGTCTCATCAATGACAACGAGATGCCCGTCAAGGTGGAGGCAGCCATTGCCCTGCAGGTCCTCATTAGCAACCAGGAGAAAGGTACAGAAGTTAAGCACATAAAAAGCCATTGAATGCCTTTCATGTCCAGTGCATTATGTTGAATATTGCATAATTTATCTTATAATTTAGCAAACTATAATGAACATTATTTTAATGGAAGTAATATTTGTATGCAATATCTAAGAGTGACAGATAATAACTGGAAGGCTCAGATGTGATTGAATCATGAATTTATTATTTTCCATGCATGGGATACAACTACACACAGCTTCACATTTACAGCCCTTTTACAACAGAGGAAGTTTTAGCTTTTTTTTTTAAATATGTGAACACTTCCGCGGTGTAGATGGCTTTGGTTAGTTGTAGAAAAAAGCTCTCTGCTTATACCTTCAGGCTGTACTCCAAACATGATTAGAGAAGAAGAGAAGAGACATCCAGTCATTAATCATGTTAAGGGTGATCGCATGTATAACATGCTTGAGGTTTTCCCATTGGTTGTTCGCCCAAGGATTCACCTCTATCAAAATGCAACCCTCCAAACTAAAAAAAGACCAAACCTAGCTTGCGATCAACATGTATTACTTCCTCGGTGACCACATGGCCCTAATTCCTACGCCTTCTGCAGCCAAAGAGTACATCACCCCCTTCATTCGGCCCGTGATGCAAGCACTTCTGCACATCGTCCGGGAAACGGAGAACGATGACCTCACCAACGTCATCCAGAAGATGATCTGTGAATACAGCGAAGAGGTCACGCCCATCGCAGTGGAGATGACGCAGCACTTGGTGAGTGCCCTTTTCCTTCTTTTAATTCCGGGAAGTGACTCATTGTAAGTTCACTGCCACTGGCACCGAGGTATAATAGAGGTGTGACTGTGTGGTGTGTCACTACTGTACGAACGCCAACGTGACTCCTTTGTGTCCTTGCGGGCAACAGGCCATGACGTTCAACCAGGTGATCCAGACGGGCCCAGAAGAGGAAGGAGGAGACGACAAGGCGGTCACGGCTATGGGCATCCTCAACACCATCGACACGTTGCTCAGTGTGGTGGAGGACCATAAGGAGGTTGGCTCCACACTCACACAAAGCTCATTCACTCACTCACTCTCCGCTCTGGGCCGATGTAGTGTGGCCGGCAGCAATCGTCAGCCGCCCACCACCGGCCATGAGTGCTCTTTCTCCCTCCCCCACCCACAATGCATCAGTCATAAGCTAGAAATAGTGCTGGACGGCCACACAGGTCCGCCGAGGCACTTCCTCACAGCAGTAGCCCCCTGTTGCGTAACACTATACTACTCTGAGCTATCTGTGTACCGCTCTTTCTAGGAAAGAATTAACCGCAAGCAGGAGAGCTTATTTTACGAGACAAGTACGAGGCGTACAGCACATAGTCAATAAAGGGAGAGATGACAGTTGGGACTATTAAGACTTCCCCAGGGATGGCAGTAGATTTATTCTGGTAAACTACTGGTGTAGAGCTGTTGGCTGCTTTTATGTATTGTCAGTGTCAAACACTGCAGAACGCTTGCAGGGATTTCCATTTGATCAGCTTTGATCTTTTTTTATATTGCACGTTATATCTCACGTTGAAGGTAAGATGTGAGAAATCTTGCATCTTCATCCAAAAAGAGCCAAAGAGGGCAAGATCACGCGATTTGAGAAGTGTTCCTTTCACACACCTGTGAGGGAGACCGGCGAGATGGGTACTCCAAACTAACAGCTGATGGATGACTCTAAAACATTGCTGACTTATTACTCCAATCATTGTTTGATTATAAACCCCTTTTCATTTTGTTCCGTAAGGTAATTTAAATTGTAATGTGTTTTTGTAGATCACCCAGCAGTTGGAGGGCATTTGCCTGCAGGTCATTGGGACGGTCCTGCAACAACACGTCCTTGGTAAGCAGCTCTCGCTCCGCTGCATTCCTGTCCATACATGGGCCGAGTGGAAAGAGGTATGTTGTTGTCCCTTGACTGCTCATTAACCTGCATGTCTTTCTCTGCTCTCCAGAGTTCTACGAGGAGATCCTGTCGTTGGCCCACAGCCTGACCTGCCAGCAGGTGTCGCCACAGATGTGGCAGCTACTTCCGCTGGTGTACGAAGTCTTTCAGCAAGATGGATTTGACTACTTTACAGGTACGTTGTTTTTTACCTGACCTCAATGTTTTCCATTAATGGTGGTTCAAGGTCTACTTGATTGTTCAAATTAAGCGTAACAAAACTCGACAAACTTGACAAACTCCTCTTAGGATATGGTGCACACTAGGGCTAACTCCCTCCTGTTTCATCACCATCTTACAGATATGATGCCTCTGCTCCACAATTATGTCACCGTGGACACGGACACCCTGCTATCTGATACCAAATACCTTGAAATCATCTACGCGATGTGCAAGAAGGTAAACCGGTTCACCCGGTGTGACTCCTCTGGGTTAGGGGTTCTCTGAGCTGCAGCGATGCTTACCGGTCCCTTCTGAAACCTTTTTGTGCAGATCCTGACGGGAGACCCCGGGGAGGACCCCGAGTGTCACGCCGCCAAGCTCCTGGAGGTCATCATCCTGCAGTGCAAAGGTCGTGGAATTGATCAGGTCAGCATCCCATGCAGAACCCCCTTATTCATCCAAACGAAAAATTGTGTCCTACAGCACAGTCGACTAGGAACCGATATCATACATTTTACACACTAATACCTGACAGATGCCTTTCAATTAGCAAATGACAATTTAATGATGGTTTATGCTTCAGATTCATACCATTCAGTACTCTGCCTTTGGCCTTGTACCTACGACTGTTATAGATGTGCCAATATTCAGTGTTTCAACACTCCCTCTTGTGGGATATTGCTTAAATATTAGGCTAATAGTAGCCTATATATTTGGTCTAATTGAATGCAGATGCATACAAGACTGGATGCGCACATTGCTGTCATTAGGAAAAGTTACTTTGTTTGTCGAGGTGGGCTGCCATGTAGCGGTGGAGCTGCGTCTTGCCTCCACACTTGTGGGAAAACCTGAGCTCCAACGCCCTAACTGAGCTTTGGGCTTTTTATTGATTCTCAAACCAGATTGGCGGATCAATGTCTCAACTGTTGTCGTCCTGAAACTCGAGTACAAAAATAATCGTTGGCAAGGAAAGGCGCACAGAAGAGGTCTTGGACCAGATATCGCTACATAATGTTTATTTTGATCTGAATGTCTATACAGAGTACTCAGTTAGGTAGTATACCCTTCCCTACAGGTTGTCCCCTTGTTCGTGGCGGCTGCTCTGGAGCGCTTGACGCGGGAGGTGAAGACCAGCGAGCTGAGGACAATGTGTCTGCAGGTCGCCATCGCCGCGCTCTACTACAGCCCCCCTCTGCTCCTCAACACCCTAGAGAACCTCCGCTTCCCCAACAACACAGAGCCCATCACCAACCACTTCATCACCCAGTGGCTCAAAGATGTCGACTGCTTCCTTGGGTAAGGAAGGATCCCTGCGAGCTCATTACTTCCTTTTCACCTGGCATTAACATGTGTTTTGGGCTATCAATCCGTACATTCGTTTAATTGACCCCTGGCCTTAGTGAGTCTCCTTTGTCAATATTTGTATTGAATATTGCTCTTTCAGAATTGGACTATGGTACCAGGATTTTACTCTCGTGTGTCAGCCCCATGCAAGTTTAAAGAACGCGTTCAAACACACTTTGGTATTGTGATAATGGAAGGCCCTGGCAACATCGCTTGACTTGTTTAAACAGTCTGTGGCAATTGGCACACCGTCAGATACGAAGATGGCACAGTGGTCACACTGACAAAGTGAAAATGCACTGAGTGGAGACTCTTGGTCTCTGTTGACATCCTACCCACACGTGGAGCCTTCCATGTTGATTTTACCGTGTCAATGTCTAAGGCCAAATAAACCTCTGATACAGAAGTTCCGCACTGCTAGGGGTTTCAGGAGACTATTTTAACAAATGTATTTCTACAGTGACCTGTCAACTATATGGATTGGATTTATTTTTTTACAGACACTTTGGCTAAGGATATTGGTGGCCGGACAGGAAGATTTAGCTTGCCTTCACAGGCAGTGGGAAAGTTGTTTGTTTGTGTGCATCGTGTGCCACCTTTTTTTTATGGAACGTCCAATACACTCTGCTGCGGTAGTGCTACAGAGTGTCTTCCACACCGTTAACTGAGTGTAGTCTCGTTTCACGGCCAGAGTTTTTCCTAGTATTAGCTTTTCATTTTTTACCAAACGATGGTCAGGTGTTGTTTTGGTTGCATTGATCAGGTGGTTTCCAGTCTAGACAAACGTGCGCCTACGGATCCCCGCCCCCAGAAACATAATTTGTTTGAACAAATTTGAAGCAAACGATAGTGAAATGTCCCTTTCACAGATTTGAGATTTCCTTCCATGAGAATTAAATGTTGAACTTCTGATTTTTGAGACCAAAGCTGAATAGATGCTTGTGTAAAAGAACACTATGGATATTGCAGTTTGATGCACTTAGACTTGTGTTGAACGTGGTCAGACCAAATCCTGATGTGTTTGTATAGATCCTGCCACTAATGCATCTTTCCTACTTAGAATTCGTGATATGCGATTATCTATATCTTATGAAAACAGTCCCTTCATCTTTCAATGAACTAAACAAGCTGTTGAAGACCAACACCCGTGTTCTTTTAACGCAATACCATAATATCAAACGTTTCAAATTGACATTGGTTTCCTCTTTCTCGCCCAGTCTCCATGACCGGAAGATGTGCGTGCTGGGGCTGTGTGCGCTGATCGACCTGGACCAGCGGCCCGTGGCAGTGAACCAGGTCGCCGGCCAGCTCCTCCCTGCAGCCATCCTGCTCTTCACGGGCCTGAAGCGGGCCTACGCCTGCAGGGCGGAGCATGAAAACGAGGATGAGGATGATGAAGATGGAGAGGATGACGAGGAGACGGGTAAGAACACTTTTATTCTTTTGGAGTAACCCAAACCTACTAAATTTAATCCCACAAAAGCTGTGCTTCGGGGATATGACTGATGAGGTAATTTATATTGCTTATATAGACTATAGAAAAGGGGAATCAATGCTATTACGATAAAACGAGGGATACACTGTATCGGCTGTAAAGCGGTGTCGGACGATGTACACCCCGTTTTCAGCCATCGGGAAAATGAGATTCAGAGATGGCAGTGCCGTAGTCGCAAAATTTCTTTACTTTGATAGGTCAAAATAGTCAAGGTTTTCATGATTCTAATTGGTGCTCATTCAAAGATAGTGCGAAGGGCTGAATTACTTTAGTCACGGCTGAAAGACATTTTTTATTTCCTGGCACAAACGGTGGAATGAATAACCACAAAAAATAACATCAGTATCTGACAAATTGTATAGTCAGCCCCTAGATACGGCCTTCATTTGTGAGGGTTCAGATTGCGGTGTGGTTGGTTCCCGGGGCGTGAGGCGCTGACCGCGGCGTGTCCCTTCTCCCCGTAGCCGAGCTGGGCAGCGACGAGGACGACATCGACGAGGAGGGCCAGGAGTACCTGGAGATGCTGGCCAAGCAGGCGGGCGAGGATGGCGAGGACGAGGACTGGGAGGAGGACGACGCAGAGGAGACGGCGTTGGAAGGCTACACCACGGCCGTGGACGACGAAGACAACCTGGTGGACGAGTACCAGATCTTCAAAACAATCCTACAGAGTAAGGACTGCCGCGCCTCCCCAACCATCAGGGTCGGTCCCATCGCCCGAGTGGCATATAGGGAAGATTGACTAATGTGGCCCTAACATTGGTGTAGGCGGATAGTTCCCGCACGCGCTCGGGAGATTATTTTCCTGTTTACGAGGTGTGTGACAAATCGCCGTGAGAACTGGGCACGAGGGCCATAATGAACTAATTTTGGGTTCACGCACAGCAATCATGAATTGGGTTCAAGCCGGCAAGGTCGCTTCGATCTGAACAGATCGCTCATGATTCGCAGCCACGTGCAACCTACTATTTCACGGGGACGTAGGCAGTTGTGGGAGGGGTTCAGTCATCAATGCGTAGATCAACACATTTTCATACCTAAAGGAAAAATGGCAACAAGCCTAAAAAAAGAGTTGGGACAGCAGCAAGTAAGGATGGCACAAAGACTTTGAACATTGCCATGAAGAGCTGGGTGAACAGCCATGTGTCTAAATGTACACGTTTGCTACTCTTTTTTTTTTTTAATACCTCAGGCGTTACTTATCAAGGTATCTTGCATCCAAACGTTGCGTTGTTCGCCATACGGATGTGATTTATTGACCTTGTTTTGGTTGTAGATCTGCAGGCGAAGGACCCCGCGTGGTACCAGGCTCTCACGCAAGTCCTGGACGAGGATCAGGGCAAACACCTCCATGACATCGGGACACTCGCCGACCAGAGACGGGCAGCACATGGCAAGTGTCCCCCCCACCCCCACAATGCATGAGTGAGCGGTCACTGTAGCGTGCTATAATCTCTTGATACGGTCTGGCCCACCGGTGCCTATCATTATCTTTACGACGTGCCATTTTGTCTCGTCGTTGCAGAATCCAAGATGATCGAGAAGCACGGAGGATACAAGTTCACAGTGCCAGAGGTGCCAACTAACTTCAACTTTGGAGGCAGCGCTCCAGGAATGAATTGAGTCCACCCCCCCCGTCGTCTTTTTATTACTCTGTGACTGATTGTAGTGAAGTGAAAAAAAAAAAAGCTTGTGTTGTTCCCTTCAATAGCGGTCCCAGAACTGGTTCTTCTCAGTCATTCTTCAATCTCTGAAATTGGAAATAGCACCAGAAGATGTGGGGGGAAAAAGGAACCCAAAACGCAGCCAATGACTGGGGGGGGGGAAAAACAAAACTAAAAGGAAACCAAGAACTTGAGCACTACGCGTGAGGAAGAAGCTCTCAACAGCGTGGTCTTCTGGGAGTCCAATGTGGACCGGATACCATGATGGCAACTCTTTTTCTTTTCCCAACCTAACAAAATTGGGGGCTTCTAACAATTTGAAAAGGATGATGGGACGAAATAATGCATTATCACTGTTTAGGCCCATGGGCCGTGATAACATTACACCTGGCAGTCTTGATATCATTTTTCTGCATAAACAAATTGTCATGTTTGTTAATGTACTTGCAAGCCAAGGTTATTGATCTTTTATTTTTCTCCAAGTAGCCTCACATAACATCTAGGGGCAACTTTCAAAGGTGTCAACAGTATTCATATGTAGCATATTGGATACTCCATAGCACTATTTGACACCTGACCTCTGTAAATGAATGACTAGCACTTTCATAATGTTCAGGTCTCCTAGCCTTCTGTATCAGACTGCAATTTTTTTTAAAGCGATGAAGACTATTTAAAAACAACAAATGGCTGTAACTTTGTTACTTTTCAAAGCAACTCCTCCTCTAATGGCTGGTTGTCACATGTATTTGGTTATGGTGTTGGTCAATAGGCGATGTATAGCTTTTACCAACATGGAAACATTCTAGATTTCTGAAAAAAGAGAATGCTCTTGGTGTTCCATTGGGGTACAAGACGTAATTGGATGAGCTCTGAAAGTACGGACCGGGTACTTTTATGAAGCATGTACATTTGGACTTGACGTCGAGGTCTCAAGCTTTTGGTTGGTGTATGTATGAACCATCTCTATATACAACAGCATATTAAAAAAGAAAAGCTAAGGGAATTGAGGCATTTGTGTCTTTCATTGTACGTTTTTAAGTTTCTCATGAGCTAATTAAGTATAAATCACTTAAATAACCACTTATTTTTCCGTATGACTCACCTTATATCAAGCCATCAGTCTCATGTTTTGCCATTTGCCTCTTGTGTGGAGAGGTGCGTGCTATTGTACGTTGTTATAAACACGTCGGATGGTGTGGATTAATTCGCCTTTACCCAGCAAGCCGACTTGGAAGGTCTGTGTTTGACAACCAGTTTTGACTGAATAAATGATTGCCTAATAGGTTCTTTTTTGCTACAACTATTGCAAATATATACATCTATTGATCTTAGACGAGCATTTTAGTCCCTATTGCAACGGTTTCTATTACTTCCCCCTGGGCGAAGTACCATGTGCAGGGCTCAGATCACGGACGTTGGGTGGACTGCACCGACCGGCAGTGGAACGGGTGGAGATCGAGAGATGATTGGCGGTTGACTTCGCACCACATGATGCTGTTCATGTACAAGGAGTGACGATGAAGTATGATGACGCAACGCCTGCAGTCAAGTTCCATACAAAGTTTCCATATAACGTTAGGCCAAATACCTAGTTCTTTAGCCTATATAGCCTACTCTCTATATATAGGCCTATAGATAAAATGGTAGGCCGATTCACCACATCTGAAGCTTTTACAATTTCATCTAACTACTACTCACCTATGTACTCAAGTATACTTTGTCAGGGTCATCCATATGTGTAATAATTTATTTTGAGCCATGTAAAAAATAAATGCCTGTTTATTAACAAAAATGAAATGACTAACTTTTTTTTACTGTATTTTTTTTTTATTTGAGGTGATGATTAGTGGTACTTTTGGTGCAATATGTATGGTGCAATGATGATCAGCGGCCTGCCTCATTTACATGTGTTTACTGAAATGAGCTGCGCCATCTGGGTCACGTGTCTGCAGTCTGGTAAAAGCACAGGGGGATGGAGTTGTTGAGGTAGAGGGACGGTGAACTACTTGGTGTTCAGACTCCTGTGGATTAAAATGTGGAAGAGTGACGAGCTTTTGAAACCAATATGGCATGCGTTCTCCGCTTTGGACGTGGATAAGAGCGGAAAAGTTTCAAAATCTCAGTTAAAGGTGGGACTCTTAATGTACTTTGTAATAGTTGTAGGCTACTACTGTTAAATATATTACGCCTTATCATGCAATTATAGGTTTGTCCTGCATAATGCGTCATGGATATTTTAGTCAGAATCCGATTTATTTTTATCTCAAGGGATTAATCTCATGATTAATTGCATTACTGGTCAATATTTGTAGCCTATTCGATGCAGGCTACTTTCTCCAATCAATGAACTAGGCTACTGTGTACCTATGTATAAAGACAACTCGTTTTGTCTTAAATTAAATCTTAAATTATTTCAATACAGTCATGGTTACATTACCTACTAAGAATAATTGCTAATTCAAAATAAAACACATTTTATTACAACAATTAAATTAAAAACACCTTTTTTTCTCGCTGTAACTCCGCCCTTACACTGGATCTGAGCCGTGTTAAATAGCTCTGCACTGGATGGGCATTATTTCAATCACATTACAGTCTTGAAAATACATATTAAACTTGGGTATGGAGTAAATGTATCCGAGTGGAAACAAATCGATGTTATTTGTAACTAGTTACATTTGGCCATATTATCTATGTAAATGGGTTTTTTAGTGACTGAAATGATTATCATTATCGCCGCCAAGGTTATGTTTTCTGTTTGTCTGGCCGAGTGCCTGTGAGCAGGATATCTCGAAAAGATGAGTAGCCTACAGATTTGTACTGAATTTGGTGGGAAGGTTAGTTAAATAGCTATATAGCTATAGTTTATAGGCAAGGTAAGGAGTTATTAACTTTTCATACCAATCAGCCAATAGGGGGTGTGACTTCACTATAATTATAACTTTATTTCACATACTCCAAGTCCAACAATTATATTACTATGTCGGTGTCGTGTCCTAAAAGGATTGTCAAGGGTTCAGGATGATTGATGGGTGACCTCCTTATGCCCCGCCTACTTCCTGTTTTCTTGGAACATGCCCATGGGGGGGTGGGGGGGGGGGGG
>JAOPUA010000037.1:10230654-10243805 GCA_027122455.1 Trisopterus luscus | reverse complement strand
TGTGTGTGTGTGTGTGTGTGTGTGTGTGTGTGTGTGTGTGTGTGTGTGTGTGTGTGTGTGTGTGTGTCTCTCTCTCTGTTGTTTGTATGTAATTTTTTCCATGTTTGCAAGTTAGCCATTTCATCATCAAAAAAAATAAATAAATCAAGCCACGCTAGTCTTCAGCATTTCTATGGTCAATAGACCCTTTTCACCATCGTAGGACAAACACAGGTGAAGCTAGAAAAGAGTAATTACATTTTATGTAAGGTTCCATTACATGTCCCATGGTCCATGTCCATGTCCCATGAGAAGTACACACCAAGCCTACTGGCCTTCCATCTACTAGAAAGGATGCAGCTTATGTTGTATTCAGTGATATATCTGTGATAATAACCATGCCAAACCGATTTGAATATAAAAGACGGACGATTTGGGATATAAAAGTGGCATTACAAAATAAAAGTCCCCTCCCATAAATAAGATATTACAGACACATAACATTTAGATGCATAATTTTAAATTAAAATAGATTTTTTTATTGAAATATATCGACTCTTTTATATATTTAGATTTACTTTAAATTTATTGCCAGATTAATTTATTTCAGGACTTATTTCAGAGCCATATTTACTTTATGCAATTATTCAATGTATTCAATATTGAAGAAAATATGTGGCATAATAAATAACATCAGCAAACAAAGGCCTAGATGTTTTTCCAAGGCGACATTTCACTTTTTCGTGTGGGGAAAGATAAAGAAAAAAAAGAGGTGAGAAATATTTGAAGGCTGGAAAAGACTTCAGACAAGACTAAAGCAACTTTATTTTGAAGGAGCCGAACGCTGTAGTCTGCCAAACAGTAATACGTGTTTTTAAACGCACGTCTATCAATGTGCTTTAGTAGTAAAAAGAAATCCTGCCACTGGCGCGTGCGGTTGGTCTCCCGCTATGTACACTCGTTGCCAGCATTTGATTGAGGTATTCAGCAGACCTGGGCAGACCTCCAGACAGCACAAGTTCAAGTAGCATAGCCGTACAGAATACTACCAGAGGCTCCGTGGCAGCTGAAAGAACAAACACTTATCCAGTTGCTGAATGCCATCCTCTACAGATAAATTGCAGTGCAACAGGTGCTGGGGTTCACATATTGGGGGGTGTAACGATACACAAAAGTTACGATTCGGTACGTACCTCGGTTTTTAAGTCATGGTATGTTTTTCGCTACAGCAGGGTTAAAATTGTACTTTTATTAAACATTTATCTTTTAGTTGATTTGATTTATTATATTGTATCAAACAAATGCCTTACACACATGAAAATACATCAAATACAATTGAGGATACAAACACAAGAAAGTCCAGGACTTATTTCCATTGTGGTCCTCAGGACAAGACAAGACAAGACACTCATAAGAGTGTGTAATCAAAAAAATAATTAGAGAAAGTTGACACATAAGCACACACAGTCAAGCACGTTTACAGAAATGCACGTGCACAGACAACACACACACACACACACACACACACAGACGTACAACACACACACCCCGGCACACACACAGCTGAGTCATATTGGAGTTAAAGAAGTGCTACCGCTAAATTTAGATCCCAGTCAAGTGACAATGGTACCAGGGAAGGTATGTTGGGGGTGTCCTGATATCCATGGCCTATTGAACTGGGCGTGCCTGTGACATATCACTGCTCTGCAACCATTCTTGCCTCATCATGTGCTTTAGCGTGGTATGATCCTCCTACACGACCTTGCTATCCACCGTCTACGTGTGACACAAGACACGCTTTCTGACCGGTGAAGAATCACCAAAGGGAAGGAAAGGAGGGGGTAAGGGTAGACACCACTCAATTAAAGCATGGAGCCCATGGCTCCGCAGGCCAAGGCTGTGTAATTATACTGTGCACTGCATTGCCGTTACATTTAACATTTAGAATTGACCCACGATGCGTACGCATGCACGACATACACACACACACCAAGAATACGCATCATAAAAGTCTCTTCTTAGGACCATTATAATTCCTAGAACTGAGGATAAAGTTATTGGTGGAATACAAAGGGCATACTTTATTCTTTAGTACGTTTTTCCAAAATAATGATTGGATGCTGCTTCAATCCTTTGCTATATCAGATTTTTAAACCTTGTAATCATATATTTTGTGACAGTGTCCCTGTCAATCAGTGTGAAAGTTATAATTGAGCATGACTTCAGTGTCATTCAACAGAGGCCAGATCTTTTTGTTTCATCATCTTGAGTCACATAGAACAATTCTGAAGTGAATTATGTAATGGAACATCTATTGAATTGGTGCAATGCTGTTAAACCCTTTTTCAAAAGGCCACCATGGACTACTTTGGTTTAAATATGTTGCAACCGTCAATCAATGTCAGTCGAAACTACACATTTGTTTTGGGAATTGAAGGGCTAAAACAAGAAGTTTTGTTATAATTCAGCAGTACATAGCATCTTTAAGTATGACACATTATGACACAGCCTGATGATGTAACTTATGAATACACCACATCTCTTCCACCATTGCATATTTAAAGACTACAGATTTGGGAAATAGAGTATCGGTGGCAGAATAGACATTAGTTTAGGGGCAACGGGATAAAAGTGCATTACAGCATGGTTCAGGAGGGCTGGACAAAGTGAGCTTGACCCAAAGCATGGTGCATTATCCTATCGACAATAGAAAATAGGATCACAGAAAAAAAAATAAAAGAAAAGTACTTTTAAACAAGGATGATGCAAGACCGATGTGTTCTAGTGAGAAAGAGAAGAAACAAAAAAAATACAAAAAAAGGGCAGGCTAATGGGAAAACACATCTATCTCAAATGATTGGAATGCACAGCATTCCTGCTTTGTGGAATAGCTCCAAGAAAACTGTCTCAGTTTTCTTCCCCCATCATAGATTAGCCTAAATTCCGGGATTTTAAACAATAAATCACGAACACGTCAGACAATCAAAAACGTGACTTGGTAGTAATGGACACTGGACAAAAAATAGAATTGTTAGATTTGATTTTGATAATATCAAAATAGACAAAGTATAATAATATAATAAAAATGAGTATAAAAAACAAAGCCATCTTTAAAAAAAATCGAGGCTTTCTGAAAGTCAACTGATTTCCCAGACACTGGGCTCAAGGAAACACAGCAACAGATGTGTGTGTTAACCGTAGCTGCAGTGTGCACTGCCAGCCTAATTTTCCTCCCCATTTGCCTTCCTCCTAAAGCCATCATCCAATATGTGGAGACTCTTGCTAAGGAAGACAACACAATAGAGGAGTGAGAGGTGTTGAGGATGGGGGAGGAGGGGGCGAGAGAGGGCGGTGAGAGGGTCACCAGTGTATGCAGCCTGTGTCCTAGTGTCCAGCGTTATCAGCTCCAGAGGAAGAGCGGATGGACGCTACACAAGAGACAGGGGTCGTTTCGACTTCCTAGGCTGGGGCCAGGGCCATGCGGAGATTTGCACTAGGAAGTGTCTTGAGTCGCGCTAGGTCCGCTAGGTAATCTATTCATAGTCAGCCAAGGAGGAAGTGAGGAAAAAAGCAGTGCTAAGTGGGTGCGTTCACATGCACGCACCGCCACACACACACACACACACACACACAAACACACATACGCGTGTCTCTCCCTCACAAACAAACACACACACGCCTGAAAACATCTTCAAGGACAAAATGAAACAAACAACAAAACAAGATGGCCTAAAAGAGTCTGCATAACAGCACAACACAGCCATCCCATGACTCATTGAACTGCTGATGTAAACGGAGTAAAGAAGGGGTGAACAATCGGTCAAAGTGGAGAAAGATTTGAATCCATTCAGATGGTCTGGGCTCCATCTCCACGTGGAGTCCTAAGTAGAGGTGGCGTGTTCTGCTGACTTCTACTCCACACCAGAGCTTTCCTCGACTGCCACAATGCATTCGTAGTTCAAAGGGCTGAGCTATTATGCAACGCTATATAGTTCACTACAGGGATATTTTTAGCCATTTGCAAAGGAACACTGTAATTCATCCGAATGTCTCCCATGCTAATATATATAGTCTCCCTCATGAGCATGGGGAGGGGGGGGGAAGAGCGGGAGAGAGAATTAACTCTTAACTTTGGGGAAAAGGCTGTAGCAAACATTTTGATGTCTTAAAATAAATTATGTGCCAACCAGTCATGCTGAAACAGACAACATTACTAAACTTACCACATCAGTGAAGTCCTAAGGGAAGTTTTCTACACTTGGGGGCCAATACTTGGGTGTATTTTAAAACACAAAATAAATGAAGAACATGCGGCAACTCAACATATGCAATCGATTACATTCTAAAATCCATGAAAAGTGGAAATAAAAAAAGGACCCTTTGGGAAATTACACATTCCTTTTCTTATATAAATCTACTGTCAGATTCATTTCAATTCTGGCTCACATCTTGGGCCTTCTAACATTAAATTAAGATTACTGAATGTCCTTTATGGTCCCAGTGGGGATTGAGCATTTAAAGAGGTAAATGCTGATAACTGGCAACTCTCAGAGGTATTATTTTCATATCCAATAATCATTGCCCAATTTCCTTTCTTTATCGTTCACTTATTGCCCTTTCACACATGCACTGTAAGCCTGACATTCTCCGTCTGGATACCCAGATTTTACACGGAGCGTAACCAGCCAGGCCCCTAATGTAAAGTCTGGAGAATCCGAGAGCTGGATAATTCACAACGAGCAAGAATGGGTGTGATGCTGAAGTGTTTTCATCATGCAACATTTCCATCGTGCAACTGGCACTAAACTGGGAGCACAGTGTGTAGCTGCTTGATACTATTCTCTTCTGGCATGTATTTTACGTTCAAAATCCTTTTCTGTTTTCACCTCTTTTGTTTTGCCGATACGTCTAAACAAATGCAGTATTGGTAACTACAAAAAGAGTAAGCGTTATTAAGTTTCAAACCTCAACGGCGAGGTTCAATGTGATGTAAACAAAAAACACTGAATATCGCTGCATACTTTTTGTGTGACGTCCTAACTGCTACATGCTCTACCCACCCCTCGCCTAAAGCAACAACTCTCAAAGTTTGTTCTAACAAATCAACAAAAATACGTAAAAACGCACTTTATACATGAAGAGGAAAACAACCAAAACAAACATGTGAAGCGGGAACACAGAGGGTAAACAGTCTTCTCTTGGGGGTCAAAAACAAGCACAATGGCAGCCCTGCGTCACACTGCTGGCCTTTACTTGGCTTTAGTGATGGCTGATAATGACAAGGCCCTCCAACAGGTGCTTCCTCCAACGCTGTGGATGAGGCCAGGCCGAATCAGGGGGAGTCCCCTTCTATTAGAACTCAACCCTGGACTTCAACTTCTCTACAGCACATATGAACCATGGTAACCTTTTCATGTGTTTGCTATATGATTGTTGAAAGAGTATGGTTAACGGTAGTGTGTGGGTACTAGTCTCACAGATCCGACTTTGTATGTTAGCCTCATCTGATGGGTTAGGGCATCTGATTGCAGATAAGCTCAGATCGGGGTAAAAGCCAGCATTAGTATATTGTAAAAAATGTAATTATCAGATAAAACCATGGTCCTGTCCAAGTAGCCAACATTGTGTGATATGCAGGTACAGTATTGCATATATCACAGCAACAACATGGATACTAATATAAACAGGTGGAACATTTTTTGTGACGGGAGAAAAAAAGTTTCACACAATATACTGCTAAAGACCCCCTCACTCCTTGGGACCGACGGTGATGTACAAAAGCATGAGTTATTGGCAGGCGGTGTCAAAAAGAGCAGTCTTGGCATTCCAAACACGCGCTCAACGAAGGCGTCATTTAGCACAGGAAGGAATGCACGGCATGTCAGCAGCCATTGGACCTGGAATACGAGGCAGTCAGCATAATTTCTCTAGAGCGGGTGGCACCGACCAGTAGCCAGGTAGTGTGGCTCTCTCTACTACCAGCTGTGATACGAGGAGGAAATATACAGCGTACAAGGCGGGGGGTACTGGGAAGAGCTTTGCCAAGGGGCCAAATCTCAGGCCCAAATCACTGGCTTCTGGCTCTTATCCACGACTGGATGTTTTTTGTTCAGGAAGAGAGGTGGCCGTTGGTCACTGTCATTGTTGAGGTTTGTTTAGACTCCTTGTAACTGGGGTAGCGCTAGCTGCACTACTGTGAATCATTTCCGTTTTGGTACCGTCACATGTTGTGGAGACACACCAGGAAAAAACAACCCGTTTGTGTGTGGCGATTGTGAGAGAAAAAAGGTCAGCCGCCAACAACACAAAACAGATTTTAAAAATAACAACATTTTTATGTTAAAACGAAAGAGAGAGAGAGACAGAGAGAGCTTGGTCTCATCCTCCCTGTGTATTTCCACAGCCTTGTGAGCTCACTCTTCTTCAGCTCACAGCACGGAAAGTTTAGACTGAGAGACGGGTTTGAGTCTGCTTCCAGGATTGTTTATCTTCGCTAGCAGCGATTCATCATGTGTGGATCTTCCTGACAAACACATGACCCTATTATCCCCCCCACGAGGCAAGGCCTGCATCCTGGTATTTGGAATGCACAAACACCATGAGAAGGACGTGCATTGGGACATGCCTGGTCCATAGTCACTCCGGTGACTGCACCCAAACATACAATCACATCACACACTTCACCCCCTAGGCCTGTCTGGCAAAGAAAACCTACTTTGACATCTCTAGTCAATGACGAACACTGCAATAATAATAAGACTTCAATACCAATTTTGTCCGGCCAAAATAACCACGGCTAAACTCAACATCCACGAAACGTTGTCCATGGAATTCATGCTGAACTAGACTGAACTTGAATCTAGCTAGACACAATATTGCAGGCAAGAGTCAAACAAAGTTCGAAATCTCCCTTTCATTTTAGGACGAAGTCAAAGAAAACAAGACAAAGTACTTGACTTCA
Source organism: Trisopterus luscus (assembly GCA_027122455.1). Taxonomy (NCBI): domain Eukaryota; kingdom Metazoa; phylum Chordata; class Actinopteri; order Gadiformes; family Gadidae; genus Trisopterus; species Trisopterus luscus. The sequence goes on along the minus strand of JAOPUA010000037.1, from coordinate 10,236,865 downwards.
TAATAAGCCATGTTTGGAAGTTTGCCGTTTAGTCTGCGGAGATGACACTCGCAGGCAATTCCTTTTTACCCACTCGACACCCAAACACATTTTTGGAATACCTCATGCATCCTTCCCGGAAGTACATGCTATGTTGCTCATTACAGCAGAGATTTCAGAAAAAAACTGAGTTTAAAAGGACACAGTTCTTGACAAGAGAAATGACACAAATGTTTACAGGCTCGTCAAGTGGGGTCAAATTCATCCGAGGAAGTTGATCCTAGGGGGGCTATTTGTTTAAGGGTAAGGAGATTATTGTGCATATACATAACTTCATTAAAACTAGGATAAGTACACCATAGCATTGGGTGACCTTGCTATTTGATGGTAAGCAGATAAATAAATGGCAGTTTATTGTTATTATAACGTAATACACATACCACAAAGAGGATTAGGCCTTAAAACTGAACTTTCAAAATCATTGAAAGTTAATTTTCTGTATATAGTATTAAATAGATCCAAACAGTATATTTAATAAATTTACAACCTATACACATAAAAAAATGCTGGGCATCTAAATACAAGGAAAAATGTGTGCAAGCATGCAATAAGCAATAAAAATGTATTTGAATGTGGAAATTAATTATGGCAATGCAGAAAACTAGCAAACAATATGAACATGATAGATGGAAAGGGTTAACCATATTCTACACAGATGTATGAATCACAATAATTGTCCTTATTTAAAAGGCAAATATAATAATGTAGCAAAAACAATGACACTGTTTAAGAGTATCTATTGTTTAAACCAAGATAGGCTTTTACATAGATATCATAACTTGTGTTGTTAATTGTAAGAAATGTACAACTGTCTGAGGCATAGACTGTTATCAGCTCGTTAATTCTGGCCTAATTGATTTTCCAGTCCTTTAAAGGCCTGGGCCCATTCCTTTTAACATCTTAGGGGAGGTTTAATTTTGTTATGCTGCAGACGTTATTTTGACTAATAATTTGTTAACCGAATTGACAGGCTGAAAAATATTGCCTCAACCTTATTAAAGACATGAAGAATGAGTCTGCAAGCACAATGTCTGCAGGCTCTACCCTGATGTTGAACTTTTTTGGAATGTCTTTGACCCATTGGCCAAAGCACATACAGTTAAAAACCAAAACATGTTATGCACAACACCATAAAATCTGTAGCCAGCCATCCACATCACCAAAGCAAAAAAGCACGGAACCAGAGACCTTGTATCATCAATATTATGTACCTAACATTGTATGTGTTGGTAGAACTATATCATATTTCTGTGTATGCCAACCGAAATGCAGAATTTAGATAATTAATCAAGAGGGACACCGCTTAACGGAATGTTGACAAAGAAATCATCTTAACCACTTAACGGAATGTTGCCAAAGAAATAATCTAAATTGACTGTGAAATTGGTTGAAAATACAGGCAGATCTGGATTAGGATACACTTAAACTAACACTAATAAATGAAAGTAACCATATTTTTCCAGGTCCTAACTAATTCACAATGCTTGAAGTTGACGTATGAAAGAGTTTGACTGGCTGGGTGCTGATGGGCGAGTCGGGGTGGCTGTAGCCTGAGAGCTAGCTTTAGGTGGCTGTCATCATCAAAATGCACGAAATGAGAATATTTGTACAGCATTCTTAATCATTAAGGTTTTTTCAGTCAGATAAAACACCTGCAAAGCTTTGCCTGTGTGGAGCTCATGTTTTTATGACATAGGGCAATCACCCTCTGTAACCGACAGGGCACTCAGAAACAGAGAAAAGGGATACAGCAAATACCCCAAAAATGATAATCAAACACAGGGTCCAAATCTCTACGAACAGGCTCTTAGTACTTTTTATTTGTATTTGTGGCTCTATAGAGAATTGCTCTATAGTGAGATCTACATATGCTGCCCTACAGCTTCGCTTAGAGGCCCTGCCTCCTCAGCAGATAACTAATATACACATGGGACACATACCACTGATTGCATCTTTAGTTAAGGACATCAAGAGCGTGAACTTGAGGAGTACTCCTTTTCTTGAGTACACGTTTGCACCCGTAGTTGCTGGCATCGCTAAAAATAAGCTTGGAGGCATACGATTCCGTTGGATCTGACAATTTGGAACCAGTTGTACATTGAAACCGGTTCTCGATACCCGTCCCTAGGTGTCATCCATGTATGTAAATATATAGGAAGAATTCATTAAATGGCAAGTATGACATGTTTGAATCAAATAATCCTTAAGATGTATGCTTTAAAGCAGACATAATATTAAAATATTTGGCTTTTTGTTCATGATGTGTGTGATGAACTCAACCTTCGCCTTAGCCCTTGAAAGCCCTACTCATAAAGTACAGGAGGAATGTATTGACCTCTAAAACCTCTCCATGGCAGACAAGAGTCTAGCGTGTTCATATAATCGTCACTTGCCTGGAAAGATTGGAAACACATTTTTCCTGGCTAGCGTTGTAAATGCTGTTCTTGGTGCATTCTTCATCTGTGATTATTTAGTTCGCTGGGGGCATGTTGTGACCGCCAACTGCTTTTCATGCTTAGCCCCTTCCACTTTTTTTTTTCTACAGATGTATCCCTTAGTGTTTGTAAATGAGTCATTTCTTTGTGGAGTGGAGAAAATAATCGTTTACATACCAACCCAAAACAAAGCCAAAATACAGACTGCTTAGTGGGTCTATCTTCATTAAAACCTTCCAAGATGCAATACTTTGTCATTTGCCTTCACAGCAAAAGGTTGTCGTATGCCACTTGTTAGGCACATTTCAGGAAGTCCCTATCCTTATTATATCTTTCCCTAAAATACCTTTTTTGCTTTATGAAGCAAGTGTTCACATATCCTTGAGCATATTGTTTGATCCCAGAGCAATCATTCAACATAAATCTAAACTGCATCTTACTAAAATGAGGGGTTGTTGTACATTATACATGAATCATAAAACCAAAACACCTACTCCATCAATGGTAAGTACATTCTGTGCATCGGCATGTAGTGCAATATAGTGTATCTCAATTCATTTTCAGCATGACACATGTAAAAATGTATGCCTGAGGATCTTCTCAGCAGAAGGCATACAGAAAAAACCCACAGGGACACACAGGCCAACAGTCACACCGGCCCTCCAAAACATCTGCAAACACTAAGCAGAAAGATTTGGCTTCACGCCAGGTACCATTTCTATATTTAACAGAGGCTGGCTCCACATCAACATTTTTTAAAGAATTACTGTGTGGCGACACCACCATAAGACTCATAGACAGAGATGAGACAGCTAAGCACTGCAGTGTGTCATCAAACTTTCATTATAGGCCTACTCATTTAATTGACATTGAGGCCCTTAAAAAAACATCAAGCACGCCTCATTGGCATTTTTCCACTGCATAGCATTGCAGAAGGAATTTGTATGTTTGCAGTTATTTTTGTTGTTCACATTCCAGTGTGTATTATTTCTTTAACTAACTTGATCCATACAGGATGGTCGGTACGTTTGGTACCTTGTCAAGACCTGTAGCTAAAATCAGCATCATAGTACACTGTGGCTGAGAGGGGAAACTCGAGCATGGGTTATACTTCAGTACAGTATGGTTCCACAGTACAGTATGGGTCAACACTCACTTAACTTGCTGACCATTGCACTACAAAAACAGAACCCTGGAAAGAAAATATGTTGAAAATATTCAGACTTCCTAAATGCCATAAAACAACCCACAAAAAAGATTTTCATTCATCATCCAATAAAAACATGTTATGAAACCATTCCCATTCCACAACCTCTCAGAAACAATGCTAATGAACAAGATGGTCATTAGTGGACTTAGTGGAAAGCAATTGGCCTGATAGGCAATCTGTCGACCTCAATAGACATACTGTATCATTAGATGACCTTGGTAAAAAGACCATGGATTCTCACCCCAGCAGGCATTCGGTCTGCTGCACCTACCAGTCTTGGAGAATGGAGATGGTAACCAATTGATGCAACAAGTTGGCTTTGTAAGATGCTCAAACTCCATTTCTTTTAAAAATATTCTTTAGCCAAATACGCTCAAAAAGTATGCAGTGACTCAAAAATGGTTAAGCATTAAAGTGGTTTGCAAACCTGTCAATAATATTAAAATATATATTTTTAAGGGCTCATGTCTTGGCACCAGGTGTGGGTGTGATTAGCTGGTACCAGCCACAGGGAAGGAATGATTGATGATCACAAGTGGGCGTGTCTACCTATACGTACGCTGGATAGATCAGTCTACCAGCCTACCCAGTGGACTGTAGCAAATGTTGCTCATCTATCCTTCATATATCTGGGTGGACATGCCCACTTGCCAAAATGTCACTATGAAAATCATTCTGCCAAACGACTTGTACTAGCAAATCACACCCACACCTGGTGCCATGACATGAGCCCTTTAATTAAGTCATTATAAATATTTGATCTTATTCACAAATTATTGGGTTAACACTATCACAAAGTGTGACTGCTAGCAACTAAAAACAGGACTTCAGGGAATACAATTACATTTTAAATATGTGTAAATTGTATAAGTATACATTTTAAATGAACACCTCAGTCTCCTTGGTCATCATAGCCACATTAATAATATTTTTTATTTTCTGCAAAATTGACCAAATTAGGTTGAAATATTCCTCCAATCAATCCAAGATTACAATTCAAGTGAAGAGGAACTGTTATGCTACTCTAAAAACTAGCGCAACTGTTCCCTGTTATTTCTGACCTCAACAGGCATTTCTCTTGAGATACAATTAAGAAGAAATACACTGTGTTCTATCAGTATAGTAATAGACCCCCTGTCATGGACCCTCACCCAAAGTGAACTTCAACCTATCAGACAAGTGAGAGAAAATAGGGGACTAAATGAGACCTCACATTCCTTATTAGGAAGATAAAGAGAGACAGGGCAGTGGGAAAGAGATAGGGGAAAGAACGAAACAAAGAATCGGATTTCCCAATTAGAGAAGGCAGAAGAGGGAAAAATTTACTTTTGAATAAACAATCGTTCATAATATTGTTGAAACAGGAAATTACAATATCTGATCCACATGCTCTAAAGGACAAACATGTGTCTTTGAAATACGGGAAGGCTTTGGGGGTCCAAACGCTCATTCCATGTTAAATAAAAAACACCCAACAAACAACTCACTTAAAAGATCATTGCTCAATTTAACTCTAACTTCAATCAAAAACAAGTATTGCTTTAGAACTTGGTTACAAAGTAGGAAACATTCTGTTCTATCCGTTAGAGAGTCATACCGAAGCATTTACAGTGGAGGAAGTTGGTAGTGCTGGCAGACAGGAAGATGAAGACAATAATTAACCACGATAGTACTGTGCAAACACTGCACTACAGTGACACTGTTGTCCAATTATCACATACCGCAAAGGAATTAGACAAAGATAGTTCTTGTGAGGTTAGGCAGGATTCATACTGATAGCAAATTCAGTCTAACAATCAATTGGTTTATGTGAAGAAAAAAAAACACAGTAGCTTGGGAATTGGTGAAGTTAATGGGAATTCTGAAATGTTGATTTCAGAATGTTTCAAATTGTATTGAGTTGATAGGATGCCATTACTCACCATCTCCACTCCCTGAGGAAATGCTGTGCCCTCCCAGTCCTTCTTGGGGAAGCGCTGAATAATCTTTCCACATCCCTCTTCTGAACCTAGGGAGGAAAACCGATGAACATCAGTGGACTTGCTTGGAGGAGCTTTACTTAAATAATAGTGAATCCATTTCAACTTTTGGCATCGGCCCCTACTTGATGTTTAACCAGTTCAGGTGCATAGGCCCAGAGCTGACAACCCCCCTAATAACTCTCAGGGCTCCATTGCTCGGCTGGTAAGCAACCTGCTTTACATCGAAGCTTTGCTGTAATGGAGTCTCGACTCGGACCAAAAGTGGAAACGAAAGCCAATGACTTCCTCCACAAAGCACCAAGGTCTGATTTTGTAGTTGTGCTTTTTGAAGTGTTATTCCAATAAAACATGTTTTCTAACCAATTTAACAGTTTCAGCATTTAAAATGGGGGAAAAGCAACAATGTCTACTTATCGAAGAGCATATTTTATCATTTATACAGTAGGACTAGTTCATCAGACTGCATCAGGCGATACTCTGCATACTCAATAGAGTTGTAGTGATGTAGAATCCCAAATAAACGTAAATATACTGTATCCTAGACT
>JAOPUA010000037.1:10126091-10136397 GCA_027122455.1 Trisopterus luscus | reverse complement strand
CCCCAGCCTCCCGAGGGTTAGTGGGCTGGGATGTAGCGTGGGCGTTGGGAAGCCAGTCCTACAGGGGTGTGTGTGTGTGTGTGTGAATCAGTGAGTGAGGGTGATCCTGTAAGTTTGAGCATTCTATCTTCTTTTAACATAATTTTTAAACTGATTCATGCAATATATTTGTCTGCAAATTTAACAATGAAGAGACCCCACCCATCTCAATGCAATTAGCTTCTGAGACGACAACCTACTTTTTTTTGTTTCATTTTGTAATGTAGCTGTGTGTTCCTGGAACCTTAGAAGATTATAAAAGCACTGTTTCATATAAAAACACTTTTCACGCCGCTGTCACTCAGTTCTAGAGAGACACAGCCTCACACACAGCATTTGCATAGTTCTCTTGAGGTTGATGACAAAGGGAAAAAGTTTTAAGGAGTCCCTGAAATACTCAAAGTTTCCTTGTGAAGAGAAGGCCGCAGAAGAAAGAAAAAAGAACATTCATGAAAATCCAACTAAATTTGAAAGATGAATTGGACTTCATATTATTAACTTTTGGCAGGTTTTCGAGGTCTGAGAAAGTCAGGGTCTCCTCCTCAGGGCCTCCTCATCATTAAAAGACTGGCAAGAGCATCTAGTCAAAGGCCAAGGATTCTGCAGCAGTGGCCCGCGGAGACGTGGATGGTTAGAGCACTAGGCAGAGAAATGCGAAATACAAGCACCTGACAGCTCTACATTTGTACGGAGAAATGACACATGGGTCAAGTCGTGCTGGATGGTTGAACAAGGTGACGACAGATTGCTTCTTGTACAGCACTTTAAAGCTAGTGTAGGCAATTTGTAAATCTAGCGCAAGCTAGATTTATAAACTGATAAGATCTGACCCTTACTACAGGCTTCCCGCCAAAGCCACTCCCCAAAAACATGTGACTAGCTAGCTTGCTTTACCAGTAGGTCTGCTTAGCCTTGGGGAAGACTCAAATCCTGGATAATGAGGGCCCGGGCAGAGTGCGCGCAGGTAGACGGATAGGTAGGTGGACACTGGACACTAGACTGGAAGGCCATCCAAAGATTTCATTCAGGCCTCATTAAATGGCTGGAGAGGCTTATGTCAGGCCTGCCTACAACAACCACAGATACCAGATTTGTATAATTTGTTGAAGTATTGAAGTATATTGAAGTTAGTTTTAATTCATTGAGAATTAAAATCCTTAATTGTGGATGTACATTCAACAAGCAAAAAACAATAATATATATGATAATAGGGCAAGCAGCTCAAATTTCCTCATCCCCACACATCTCCAGGGCAACCCAGCTATATAGCTATATTTTTTCCTTTATTCCTTCATTTGAATGGAGGTTACAACACGTTAATTCACGCTGAAACACAGGGACTACTGGAAAAGGCAGGAGAGCGTCTTTCCTCCATTATGTTTTGATGAGCCGCGATGTTAGCGGGCGGCGCTCCCTTAAGATGCTCCGGTTTCATCAAGGCAGCCTTCTTCCGTTTGAGCGAAACACTTCAGCAATGGCATCAATAATGAATGCCTTTTTCTCAGAGATCAGGCGTGCAGCTCCTTTTTCACACACCATGAAAACGGGTTCACTGGTGCAACTACAATTCCTCCATCATCATGCTTAGAAAGTTTCAGTTGGGTGTGATTCCCTACTAGGGATGTCCTTGACTGAGATTTTGCATAATCAAATCTGATTCGTCAGGCCAGAAACCATCTTCGATTGATCGTCGAATAATTGATCATACATTTGATATATATGCAGCTCAGTGACTATTGGCCGGTTGAAATGCTTGAAAATTATGAACTTTTATATTTTAATATGAAAACATTGTGTGTCCGTTACGATATTAAATATATAGGCTTCTTTAAGACTAATATACTATAATATAGGCTAACATGATATTCCCTAATGAATATAATACATCTATCGAATCAGACAGTTGCTGGTTTCTGGGGAGACTGAGAGGTCTTTCTGTCTGATTATGCACGGTATTCACATGTGATCATGGAAAAACCTGCATCGATAAACAGAAACCAAGCGTTTAACTGATTTAAAATTTATGACAAATGTGAATGCACCATTCACACAGCAGCGTTCAGTTTAGCCGAACAGTGAAAATGCACTCCAGAGTGCCGAGCGAATCATTTTAACCAGCACGAGGGGTGTGATTTGACAGCTGCTGTTGACGCAGATGCATTTTACAATTTTCACATCATCTCGAATGGTTTCAAAATGAATAGAAAGAGTCAATCACCCTCCCCCACTCAAGAACATTGTATAATTGATAGGCTTTTACTTTTCGAAGCCAAGCAATGCTGTCACTCATTTAGCACTCCCATTCTCCAAATGAATTTTCACACTGTTAAACGTGCACTATTTTCCCTCGACGACAAACTGTTAAGGATGACGTCCACTAAATGTCTTTCTATCAAAGATTTTTAGTGTCTAAGGTTCAAGGTCACCCCTATTCAGTGCAGTCGACAGAATGTTATGCTGGCAGCTATAACGTTAGTAAGAGAAAGTTCTAGAAACATACTTTCGGGCAAAGCACCACACCTGTTCCCAACTACCTACCCATAACTACCTGTATTTAAACCCTCCTTTTCTACCTGTCTCTCACGGCATTCTTCACTTACATCCTCCACTGCCCCGTGTCCTCCCTGCTTTCTAACTCTCCAGGTCCAGAATACGGATTCATATATTGAACGCAAGATGTCCGCCCAGGGCTCCAAGCCAAACGTCACTGAGTTCTCCCTCCCACAACCTCCTGCTTACAACATCATCCTCAAAATCTGCTTAACTGAATACTGTTGAAAGTGTAGACTGTACTTATAAACTGTACTTGAAACAAAAGTAGGACAGAGTTGATTCAAATCTGAATATTTGGTGAATCATTCTTTAATCTGTGTGACATTTTTTATCACAAAGCTTCCTATGTATATATGTTTTGTAATAGTATTAATATAAACATAGAGTCTGAACTGCACAAAAAGCATTGGGTATTGTGACTTTCTTTTTTTTGGAAATGCAACTGTAAAAGGCTGATAAGGAGGACAGAGAGAGTAGTTAGTCCACATTGGCTCACAGTAATGGGAGAGACTCGGTCAGCCTTGAAATCTCTTTGCAATCTGGGCACCCCTGTCGGCTCTTAATGATTATTCTGCAGCCAGATGAAACCCTAGGCCTTTCAGTTTTGGACAAATAGTCGACACTAGATCCCTGGGACCTAAGTAGCTGCCTCTTTTGGTGTGACTGGATGAGGCGCCTTTACAATGTCCTCTGCTTTTTCTTATTGCTGATTGTTGTATGCAACATCTCTCATCTGCCCATCCATGTGTTCATGTATCCGTCTCTCAGACTTGACACCAAGTCTCTGATGTAGATGAGATCCTGAATGTCTCCAAATGCAATCTAATGCTTAGCCAACTTCGACAGCAAACATTACCAATCCGGAGGAGACTAAAACTAAACCAACACCTTCTAATCTGAGCTGCTCATTTTGTGTAAAAGGGGTTCTTCAGGTAAAGATTGTACACTGATATAAATTGGTACAGAGATAAATATTTTCAACCAAAATGAATACCACCGCCACCACCGACATCTTTATGTGTCTGTGTGTGTGCAGGACCTAACACAGGTCTTGCTCACCTGTGTGAAGAGCCAGTGCAGCTTCATGCGTTTGGCGGTGGCGTAGCTGCACTCGATGAGACGCGGGCGACTGTTGACGTCCACCAGGCACTTGTTGTCATCGTCATCTATGGTGGGACTGAGGAGCCCGATGTGGAGCAGCTGGGTACTGGTGTAGTACACATTCTGAAACAAACAATGAAACTAGACCATTCATGGAGCTGAGGCAGAAGAATATACATTCCCCAACGGTTCTCCTCACATTACGCGTCGATTCCAATGTCCCACCCTGTCATTGCATTGCAGGCCCCTCGCCTCCATTTTTCAACCTATCAAGAGCCTCCATGCGTTAAACAGGACTGCATTTGCGCCATGTGCCACTAAATCTACCACCACCGGTATGTAGACTCCATCAGGGGGAAATTCCATATACTGGCAGACTTCATGGATCCGATATATTGTATTCTAATAATACATATTGGGGTCAACATTTAGAATGCGGTCCCCAGGTTATAAAATATGAAAAAGGCTTAGCGCGATGTTGTCTTTGTGTTGTTAGGTTTGAAACAGATTTGCATCTAGCTTGTCTAGCTTACAGACTTAAGCCCGAACACAGGGAATATGGTGTGGACACCTCATCATTTATAGAGGAATGATGAATATGAATCAGCTGCCATGAGGCATCACTAATTGCAGCCTCTTCCATTCAATCACACCCTCTTATGTAGTGGGCCCATGTTAAGTCTAGCTGTATGCAAAAAGTGGTCGCCAACATTCAACCTTATATATCGAGAGGAGCAGCCTTGGAATACAGGCTACCAGTGCTGGCAGCCATGCATGCAGGCGTTAATCAAATATAAAAACGTTACTGTTTTTTGTAGCTGTTTGAGTGGCAGCACCATCAACTGTAAATATGGGCTCAGAGTCCTTGCTGTCCCCCATTGGATTTACACAATGGGGGACAAAGAATTTTCAGACTTCCTATACCGCAACCCCTATCTTCACACAGAATTCGAACTACGTGCTAAGTCCTTGTGAGCAGGCAGAGTAGCAAGTAAACACAGAATCAAAGCTTATGGGCACTATTAGAGAAAGCCACCTAGCTAGGGGAGTTTGTATGCACTTACCTAAGGTTGTATAAAATAAAAATGCAGCTATGGGATCTTCTTAACACTTGTTTGGAATATAGTAGATGTTGATTGCTGATTTGCAATTGGACATAGAGAATGTCCACATCGAACCTAGGGTCTTAACAATTATTATCTTAACAACTATTTCTTTTGAACTGAAAGTAGTTGTCAACCAGGATCATTACGTGATTAAATTCATATCTCATATCTATTGACTTAGAAGGGCAGGTCAGTCTGCATCAACCTCCGAACCACCAACTAGATGTCTCTTACACATGAATTTTACAAATCGACTTCTAGGCTGCCTTTTGGGCAGCATATAACTTTATTTTAGTGGTTGTGTCGTTGTATCATTAGGCTTAGGATGTACAAACTAATTGTGTTTCTGGTCAGAACATTTGCGTTACCACATTTCATGTGTGAATATAGATGATGACTGTGGATGTTAAAGTGATCCCTGATACATCCTTGAAAGTTAAGATTTTTTCTAATATTTGCCCCCCATTAATGACTCAAGTGCCACCTGCATGGATGGATGAATGTATGGATGGATGGATGGAAAAAGTAGAGTATCTCTTCAGGCATCTCTGTAGAATTGATAAATGTACAATCAACCCAAAACGGAAAGCACTCTTGTAATATGCTTGCATGCTCTGCACCATCACAACAAAGCACTGTTCATGTACAAACGGAGAATAAGCGTAATCGTTTTCCTTTATCAACCATGGAGGTTTTAAAGTGGGCCTTAAGAAAGGAAAGTGAGAAACAATAAAGAAAAATCCCCAGATGATTTTCCATAGATGTTGGCCCAGATATTAGTCCCATGTTGAGCTTAATCTTTAAAAATAAAAAGCGGGGGGATCTAAACCAACAATGGAACAAAGGGAATCTGACAAATTAATCTGCCTTTTTGGGATGGACAATGACTTTGTATTCATATCCAAGGGCAGAGGATGTGGTGATATGTAACCAAGCGAGCATTGTTCCTGTCACGGATACTTCAATCAATACAATGAAATAGGACCTCACTAAACCACTGGGAAAAGAAAGACATCCGTTTGAGGGGATGTGAAATAAGTGATTCATTTTCGACTCAAATCTTAATTTATCTGGAGATTCTTTCAGTTGCCGTTAACTCGCTTTGCTGAGGGCCTAGAATACGCTGCTTGTTAGCATAATAATCGACACATTCTATTTTGATATCAGAGGTGAGGTTTTTCTGCTGTAATGCATAGCTTTACAAATCGCAGGGGCAGCACGCGGCTCATGATGTAATCCTTAAATTGGCCCATCAACATGTTCACAGGGGCATATTTAATGTAGGTTCTCTCTGGGGACAGAGAAGTCCAGAGTCTGGAGAAAAATTGACATCACTGGCAGACTGGAACCAATTTCTAACACATTTTAATAAGACAAGGAGCCCTACGGGGTCCGATGCTTAATAAAATGCATTTAAATTTGGCAGGGACAAATATCTTGTAAAGAATATCTCCTGGAAACAGAGTTACATCTCAACGGTTTTATGTGCCAACGGAAACCAAGCGTCTATGAAAGTAGGATGACCTTTATTTAACCTTCATCTTTTTTTGGAAGTTCATTTTGTTGTATTTCTCTCCTCTTTTTCGTTTCTTCTTTTAATCTCATAATAAATCGAAAGGCCCAAGGTGTAGCATCCTAAAATATGAATTTTCACTTTTTCTTTTTTTTTGCACCCAAAAGCTGCTAGCAAGAAAAATGCATATTTTAATTATACATGTATGATTAAGATTTGTTCAGGGTCATGAAATGTATGAAACCTTAAAGATAGAATTACATCATCTATGATTAATCTCGCAATTAATATTAAAATAATAGACTTAATCAGGTTGACGTAATTTTACAATAAATTAGTTAAAACTTGTGCACTATATAGACACAAAGAGCAGAACTCATTGCCATGTTAATGATCTCAGTCTAAATTGGACCTTGGTGTAATGAGCTGCAGAACTAGCTCCACAGTAAAGATCCATTCCCATGTTGCTCTAGGCTCATCGTGACTTGGGCTTTTTTAATCTACTTGACAGGAATAGTCCTGTCAAGCCTCAGGGTTTATTGCCCAGACTAATTATGAATGTCCAATGGCAGCCACAGATTCATTACAATTCAGTACATTGTTTTAAATATCATAAATATGTTTGTTCAGTGAAGCAATGAATACATAAGCATGCTAAAATAGCAAATTCCTGACGATAGAGCATATTGGTAGACTACACATAAGCGTGGCTTCATTAATTTCTTGTCAACTGAAGTCAACTTTGATTTATAGCCCTTGGTCACTATTAAAGTATAGCATGCATCACAAGGGGAACAGAAGACCATGTGAGGTCATCCCTCCATCAGCTGTCTGCAGAACAATCCAGACAAGACACTCATTACCCTTTTGAATGTTAATCAATATTCCTCAATATTATAGTACAGTACATGATCATGTTTAAGACAATTGATAAAAAGGTTTTCAGGTTCATATATATTGCTACAGGTTGTTGAAAGATCATACATCTCTATAATATAGCATATTTGAGGTCTTTCAAAAGGATAACAATGATATATTATAGAAAATATATTTCTATGGCTATGTTTTTGGTGCCCTGAAATATGCCGGTTCAATTATGTTAATAACTGTCTGTGGCATTTCCCATCTTGGTAGTTATATCAATGATGGCTTCCTTCTTGGTAACTGCATCAAACCTCATCATAGAAGAATGTCTGTGTTTTATGTTAGCTCAGCCAATAGTGTGTGATACATTCTTATAATTGTGTAAGTGCAAGTCCAGCCAACCTGATCTTAACATTTATTAGGTTCACACAGGCAATGATAAAGGGTGAGCTGGGATACTGCTGTCTGTGACAGCATTGAAGTCATGTGGTGTTTTAGCCCGTGAATATGATGTAGATAACATAACGATCAAAGGATGTGTTCCTCTTTAATGGTTGCTGCCAACATCTGTCCAAGAGGCCGCAAGTTAAAAAGCAATTACAAACTCAGAAGAAGGTCTATGGTAGAAGAAAGCACAGAGGTCAATGTTCCAGTGTTCTCTATATTATTATCAATACACATGAGTCTTGTAAACGAGAAACATCCGGAGGGATCTGAATTACCAATGCTAGATCTCAAAGGAAACGTCCCAAAGCATTCTTGCTTTGTATTCCTGCGTGGAATCTATTAGCGATGTGTGAAGCGTTTTTAAACGATTTGGGTCTGCAGCGTGGCGTTTGGGATTGCTGATGATTAGTTTGTTAAGGAAAAGGTGATAAGTGCTTTGTGATGAGCATGATTCTGTAAAGCTCTCAAAGACCATGGAAGTCCAGTGTGAGTATTTCCTCCTCGGTTTAGATTCACACTGCGGCACTAACGTAGATGCATCTGAAATGGCAAAACCATCTTTAATGGATTTACCTGTTGGCTCAGGACACCAGAGGAATATGATTTCAGGCTGCTGCACTACATAAAAGCACTTTCCTTGCGTCAGTGCAAGGTTACACAAGCCCTGAAAACAATGTTCTCACTGCAAATGAAATCAAGGGATCAGTAAGGGGGCTGAGCGAGGAAAAGGAATGAGAAAAGCAAATTGTATAAATATTGCACTACCAAAATAAGAGTTCTGCTTTATTTGAGATCTAACGAGTACTTCCGAAACAGCCAAATTCTCTATTTGGATTTTGAGTTTGTTAAATGAACACTGAAATATTATCTCCCAAGAGTTTGGCAGAGACCAAGTGTGTCTCTCAAAACGAAGACAGAGAAATACAGAGAAACGGATGTCAACACATTGGTCTCAAAAAGCATTTGAAAGGGAATATGCAAAGTAACAGCTGTCCCAATAACAAACCCATGACTGCACAAACAACTTCATCAAGAATAAGTTAATAATATGAATAAATAACTTAACAAATGAATGCATGTTTAACAGTGTTCCTACCTGAGGGGTCATTCCATGACAAAGATACAAGATGGGCACATTGTCGTTTTCAGGACCCTGGTCCAGACACAAATCATTCTTCACTGAGTTTTTTAGCTGTGGAAAACACACACACACACACACACACACACACAGAAAAATGTTCATTATCCTTGATAAACGTGCACAATATTTCAGTAAATTTAGTTAATGTGACAACTAATGAATGGCTTGCACTGGAGATAACTATTGACTTTACTATTTTAAGATTAACATGATGGTGTGTGTGTGTGTCTTAGATTGGCCCTGTTACCAAAAGCCTTCTGAATCTCTCTTTCAAATTGCCAATTGAAACGGTTGTGAGATTGGGCTGCAGGAGAGATGTTTTCTCCTTCTAACCAGGGGGGGACAGAGGGACTGAGACAACCACTATCTAACCCCTTCCGGAGGTGTTGTACGCCGCAGGAAAGTAAGCTGGTACACTCCAGTCACCACCAATTCACAGAGACTGTGCAAACCACGGATGTGAAGCAGACCTGATACCCTGTACACGGGCTATCTCTCTCAAGCTGCCTTTATGTACTAACAGGTGTAGACACGTTTTGTTGGCCTTTCGTGTAAATTGATTATATTTTAATCTACAAAAAGCAATTTTTTCAATCGGCATAAAAATCTGGATCCAATCTAGATTAAAAACTATTGTGGATCCTAGATATTTGCAGAAAAGGTCATTAGGTGTAGACGTGATATCAAAAGGACACGGCTATAAAGGACTCAAGTTCCCATTGGCTGGAACTAGAACCAGTAGTGGGGCACGGAAAATGCCTTAAACGGAAATAATAGCAAATTGTGTGTTGTAGCTAGGTCGTAGAATTATTGGTTAAGAAATGAGTTCTGAAATTAAAATGAAAATCCCTTTGAATGCACAAGACATTTAGAATAATAAGCACTATCTCAGCTCCCCCAGATAAGGCTGACCTATTTCCTGTACAGGATCTACCCTTTGAGTTTTCATAAGGAGAAGCCCCATCGTCAAGCATATGAAGAAGGGGATTAATCTCAGCGATAGGGATTTTTCAAATATATTGAGGAACATATATGAGCAAAAGGTGCCACAACAATGGAAGTCATATCCCATATGTACATTCTCCCCCATTGTATGCATGCCAACAAGAATCATGTGACATTTGTGCAATTATTCCAAATCACGTCATAAGAACGCATTTCTCCCCTCGCAAAGAATGCGAAACACAGACTGCGTTCTACATAACGTAAACATCAAGTGCTTCAAGCAATATTCTATCGACCCAAAACATTGCAGTTTGGTGTGACCTCCATACTTGCACCATTATGGAAGTTTGGGATTTGGATTTCAGTAAGGCAT
This sequence comes from Trisopterus luscus, assembly GCA_027122455.1. Lineage (NCBI taxonomy): Eukaryota > Metazoa > Chordata > Actinopteri > Gadiformes > Gadidae > Trisopterus > Trisopterus luscus. The sequence continues at coordinate 10,126,315 of JAOPUA010000037.1, read as the reverse complement.
TAAAACTATTGTATTCAACAAAAGCTTTACACATATCCAATAATGCCTGTGTAAAGTATTCAATGACAAATGGTAATGCAGTCTTTTATGGCAAGATAAAGGGGCATATATAATGGAAAGTAATTGCACTTTGATGCACATGGTGTGACTTTATTCATTGAATTTCAACTTGGGACTCATATTTCCATATATATATATATATATATATATATATATAAATATGT